>WBNO01026735.1:73783-111865 GCA_013400575.1 Peucedramus taeniatus | reverse complement strand
GGTGCCGGAGGGGGCGAGGGTGTCTCGGTTCGCTCCCGGCAGCGGGGGCTGCCGCAGGGCGCTGCCCGCTTTGCGGAGGCGGAGCGGCGGCCAGAGCAGCAGGGGCGGCCGCGGTGTCCGCCCCTCCCGGCCGGCCCGCGGCTCGCAGCAGCCTGTCAGCAGCCTGTCACTCGCTGCCGGTTATCTACAGCCCCTCGGCCGGGGAAAGTGCGGCGTGCCCTTATCTGGGGTTAACCTTGGCAGGGGCCGCGCTCGGTACCGGCTCCCGTGCGCAGCGGCCGTGCCCCGGCAGCCGCTGCCGCGGGTCTGCGGCGCGCTTCCCAAGGAGCCGGGCACGATTCCCTTGCCAAGCCCCAGCTGTGCCCTTCCAGCTCCCTCGGACCACCTGAAGGGACGGGGAGCTTGTCCCAGGACTTTCACAGCCGAGCTTTGCCGGCCGAAAGGGATGGAAGCTGCGGCTGTGTGTCCCTGTGTGCTGGTGGCTGAGGGCCAGCAATCCTGCTTCCCCCAAAGAGTGAGACACAGGGTGTCCAGCCCCCGCCTCACGGGACTCAGTGAAGGAGATGGACACAGCTGCGTTTCCTCTCACAAAGGGCTGTAAATATCCTTAACAAACCCTGAGCTGTAGCTTCTTCCCTGCTGCGTTTAAATACCCTGTCCTCAGCTGACATCCTCCTTCCACCAGCCAGATTTGGCTGATGTCTCATTTAAGTGGTTTATGTAACGAGTGCCTGTTTGCACCGCAGTCCTTGCTCTCCTGTCAGGAATGTTTGTGAGAGTCAGTTTGATAGAAATGCTGAAATGAACTCAGGTAAACAAGGGAGATGGGAATCTGGAAATAAAAGTGGACCAGAATATTCCCTCCAAGTCCACAAGCCAGAGTAAAAGGTGTCAACATGCAAGTAACAGGGACACCCTTAAGGTATCAGAGAATCCCTGTAGAGCTCCCTGACACACATGGCCACACATCCTGCAGATCTCTGACTCTATTTCTGGAAAAAATGAGAATCAGCTCTATTGCAGGTGCTCAACATTTTGGGACAGGGGAACTGACAGACATACCTTGCCCGGATACAGCAGCCAAGAACAAATGTAGCTGCTGCATTTTTCTGCAATCTCTTCCCCAGGGCTCACAATCGTGCAGTTTCAGATTGGTTGGACTGGCATTTTGTTGGGGAAGGCACTCAAGGTGCACTTCATGCTCTACAAATGCTATGTCCCAGCAAAATGTGGATTTTAGGACAGAAGCCAGGAGGCAATTTACATTAAGTCCCTGAACAGCCATTAACCTGACCTTTGTTTGCACTAAACCCTTTGGAATGTAGGGGTGAGTAGATGTCGAGATACTGAGCTGTGTAGTTAAACAGTATAAACAGAAAGGACAAAGAATGAATGATGGGGGAAATTAAACTGTGTTAAAGCTTCAAGGTGAATCACTGGTATTTTAGGGTGTTGACCTGAAATTGTTCTGAGTGTGATCCTGTCTTTGGGCCCTGGGCTGTGGAGGCAAACACAGCTGCTTTTTGGAGGTGGCTGGCTGTTTTTTGAGCTGCTGGCCTTGTTGAAGCCCAAAGGCTCTGCATCACATGCCTGGAAAGGAAGAAGAATATAAACCTCCATTATACCAAAGTCATTACAAAATGAGTTCAGAAAGATGAGCAGAGAGTGTTGTTTAAACCAAGGGAGCCAGAGCCCTGCCTACACTTGTTCTGTCCTCTATTTCTCCAGTGCTGGAGGAAGTCTGAGAGTAAAAGGGAGGACATGAGTGCTGGTAGAGAACTGCTGGTAAGTACTGATGTGCACTCTGCTCAGAGTAGCTCTGGGCGATGGGCTGGCAGCAGCATCAGGAGAGTTTTCACACCTGTGGTCCTACGAGTACATTCTCCCTGAGTATAGCAGTGGGGTGAAATGCTTAAGTAGGCATAACCCACTTTTTAGTGTGTCACAAGTCTCCTCCAGCGTTTGTTCTAAAGGCTATAAATGTACTGGTGCTACCAGCCAGAGGAGTTACATCTTTAGCTCCAGTGGCAGCAGCTAATGCTTTTAGTGCTGCGAGTCCTGGATTCATCCCTGAGGGATGGGAGCTGTTACATAAACAAGGCCTGTACAGTATTAAAACTTGCCCTGATTCAAGATCTGGGATTTGCTGTAATCAGACCTGACTGCAAAAAAAAAAAAAAAAGCAGAGCCAGACCAAAGAGCCAGCAGCAGCTTCAAAGCCAAGGCCTGCAGACCTTGGCAAGGAGGCAACACCTGACAATTAGTCTCCTTAGAGGTGTCCAGGAGCTGCCCCCCTCCATGCCAAAACAACCATCAGCAACAAACCTAAAGCAATGCTTGAAAAAAACTGATTTGAACCATTGGAGCAGAAAATGATGCATCTCCAAATTGATCAAGAAAACCAAGGTTCAGTTTGTGGGAGTGTTGGTCTTTGTTCATCTGTCTCTCCTATTACATCTTCCCTGTAGGACCTGAGGACCTGCTTCTGCCTTTTGGGGAACTGGAGCAGGTACTGCCCAGGTGAATAAACTGAGCTGAACCCTGGATGAAAACAGATTTCTCAGGACAGCTGAGCTTGAGGGGCATGGCTACACTCAGTGTTTGGGTTCATACCATTGCAATTGAGACCAGCCATGCAAAACCCTGTTACACACAGGACCATGAAGCAGAGTTTCTTATGTGCTGAAGGGATGCAAATGCCTGGTGAGCCCAGAAGACTCTGGCTGCAAAGGCTGGGTGAGTGACTAATGGTATGGTGCAGTCAGTGTTTTACTACTGGTAAAATATTGCAATGAGGCACTGAAATAACACAGCTTTTCTCTTTGCCCTGAAAGAAAAGCTGTTCCCTAAAGAAGCAGCACGGTGTGATTGGACTGATATCCATGGAATTATGGAGAGTTCCAGGAGGGTTAACAGGAGTGGAGAACTGTCATGCCAGACTTGCCATCCAGCCACTGCTTCCTTTCAGGTCTGTGGGCTCTGGGAGCTGTCTGGGTAACACAATATGCTTTGGTCAGTGTGGATGGTCCTTGAGGAGGTGTCTTCCTTTGACACAAATCTGGACTCTGGGAAGCCCAGTTCTTCCCTCTCTCCCAATTCCACTTTCCTATGTACCTCATATGCAGAAGACATCATCTTCTTACCCTTCCCCACTGGGATGCTTGGTCCACGGTGCTGACACTTGCATTTTCAGCATGAGTTTCCTGAGTGTGTCCCTCCTGATGAGCATGCTGACAGTTGTTATGCTTGGTAGTGGTTTTCTACTCTCCTGCTGATCAGAGCTCTTAGCCATGAAGTGCAGAACTCACAGATTAATTGGACAGCTCAAGTAGAAGTCCCATGACCAAATTTAGCCTGTAGCACTGCAAACCATAACAAGCCCAGAAATAGGGAAGTCTGAAGAGACTGCATTATCAGCTTGTTCACGATTCTCTATCCCTGTGCAGTGGCCAATCTTTTATTGTCCATCATGTCCAAGTCTCCCTCCCACACATAGCCTGTTCAGGACTTTGAGCTCCCAGAGCAGTCCATTGCACTGCAACTACTTCACATCACTCTTCTGGAAAGTAATAACTTAGCCTCAGCTGGGCCACATGAGCCACCAATCCATGTGGGCAGCTTGGCAGATTGGAACAAGCTGCCCACATAGGTAGGTATATGTTGCCAACAACTGAAGGGTACCATTTTCCTTTGTATCGTGTATCCACTTTCACAGTTCCAGAGGAAAGAAAATTTTTGTAGCAAAAGCATCAACAAGATCACTGAGGGTAGTAATTCTTAATCCATCATACTTAGGCTACAGAGTTAACATCCCCTTGTGGAGACAGGGAGGGGGGCAGAAGTCAATGTGGTACTTGTAGCAGGGCTGTCACAGACTGCTGAGGCTTGCTCAATCATTCCCCTCTTCAATCTCACTAGAAAATAAACAGTCTGGGGACATAAGTGGGCTGGGTTTATCACGTGAAAACCACAGTCCAGTTTCCTGCAAACAATGATGTTAATAATCATCAATAACATTGCACAATAGGTCATTATTGTTACAGCAATAATTGGGTATGGTTGCTTTTAATTCAAGTAAAGTTATGGTATCTAATGGGTTTGGTCATGGCTTGCAATTGAAGAACTTGAGGCATCAATACTCCCTGAACATATTTAGTGCTGCTAGCATCAGAGTCTTCCTAAATATCCTTCTGCACTGGTCTGGAGTGGGTCATGAGCACTGCCCTCCAAGCTGCCTGTAACAACACCCGGATAGACACAACTGTCCATGCTGTGCCAGGCATCTCCCTGTCTGCTGGACATGGATACTTGTCCACAAGAATATGCACACACCAACCATACAAAATTCTGGTTCCATCCAAACACACAGCATGGGGCTGATAACATCCCTACATGATAACCCCCAAAACCTTTCCCCCATCCCAGTAATAGCTGCACAGAGAGGAGTGCAGCTCTAAAGACCCAGTGCCACGATCCAAACATTTCCTGGAACTCAGCATTTCCCATGCAGCTGGTCTGATTGTCAGGGCATGTGAGGCACAGGACCTAATCAAGACCACAGGCATCCCTCACTTCACAGAATGGGTACTCTCTGAGCTCTCACTTTTTCATTACTGCAGTTTCATTGTGCTTACAGCTCTGCAAATGACTCATGCAGGCATTCAAGTTCATGTGCTTTCTGTTGGTTCAGTGCTGAACAATCTGTGTTGCTGATCAGAAACTGGTGAGAGTGAAGGCCAGCTCATACAGCACAGTGGAGAGCCATTATTTCCCCGCCCTTTCCCCAGAAAAATACTCGAGGGATATGATGTCTTTGGAACTAGAGAAAACAAGAATCTTTCTCTTTCCTCCTGACCTGTTTTAGCAGAAGTTCATTAATATCTTAATATACCTGTTCATTTTGCTTTCCTGGAAACAAACTGTACTTTCTTGATGTTTGTGCAAAGCTGTTGGTAGTGTGGGCGTTCACATTGTGATTCTGTTTCAGAGGATGAGGCTCCTAAACTGATCCAGGCAGAGATACCATTCCAGGCTACAGCAGTACCACCCATGGCCTTCCCGTCAGTTCATGTGGGAGGATGAACCTTCCTAGCCATGCTAACGGTGCTTTACTCTTGTTCTCAACAGCTTCTACAAATAGCCATGCTTTTGCAACAAATGCCTCTTGGTGTTATTTTTCTTTTTTCAGGTTTTGATCATCCTGCCCTCTTTCTACAGCATTTATGCTTGTAAAAGTGCAGAAGTAAAAGGTGCAATGCCGTGCTGTACCACACAGATTAAATTTGCTTGTAATTCATCATTCAGGCCGGGAGGAGAAAGCACTGAAAAAGTATCTTATTTCATATGCTACTTTCTTTGAGTTTTGGGAGAGTGGGATACAAATAAAACCCTTCCAACACAATTAGCAGCAACTTACTCAGAACTGCTTTTGCTTACAGGGAAAAGCAAGAAGGTTTCAAAGCTGTTGCAACATTTGAAGTGCAATCCAGTGCAGACAACCAGTTCAAGGCAGTTCATACCTGGACTGATTGTTCGATTTTTCTTCTATAAACCTGATAATTCAAAGGACAAGATCAATTTAAGGGCAAAGCACTGCCCAGGGACCAGAAGCCGGTGCAGACCTACACATGTAGCAAGTTTCATGATTCCTACGCCTCGCACCACACCCACGGCTAATGAGTAATCGATAGAAGTCAGCAGTATGGGTCAGGCTGGAGCCTGCCTGCTCCCACTGGCACAGCAGGCTGTGTTGTATGGCTGGTTATTTGATGAAATTAGTGGAAAGGACAATCTTGTTCGTGATAAAAAAGCTGGAGATGTGTCTGGATGAGCACTAACGGGCTGGTATGCATTCTAACTATACCACTCTGGCTTTGGAGTGCTTTGGGTCCTTTCAGCTGGACCCCTGGTTCATTTCCCATCGTCTGCAGGTGTGCAGCAGTGGCTTTGGTTAGCCTGAGGCATGCAAGGAAAAACTCTTCTAACCCCTCTCCAAAAGCAGCCCAGGATTGTCCCCAAGCCAGGGCATGGAAAAGGGAAACAGCCACATCAGAATGTGTTGTTCAGTTTAGTTTGCTTTTCTGAAACAGTTTTTGGGTTGGCCAAGCAGCCACGGCTGGGGCCATATGTAGGCTGTGGCAGGGGGAGCTGGTTTAAACTGCACAAAACCCAGAGCTGGTGGCCAGAGCACAATGAACTTCCCACTGGCTCCCAGGGACAGGATCACAGTCTGCTGCCAAGGCAAAGCACCCTCTGTCCACTCCTCAACCACCTCTGCGAAAACAAAGCTGTGGGTCCACTGAGGTGAAAGTGTCACTGCTTCCAGCTGCATGGAAAGAGCAGAGCTAGGCACAGCAGCAAGGTCACTTGGCTGGCCAGTATTGGGATGTGGGTTTCTTTAGGCTGGCTGCTTATGTGGCTGTGCGAAGCCCGCTGGATGGGCACCATCAGGATGGACCATGGAAAAACGATGTGGGGATGCAGCACACATCTGTGTAAAAGTGCAAAGTGCTGCCTCCTGCTGCTCTCTCTGCCAGCACCCACAACGCTGCAGCTCCTCTGAGCAGCTCCTGGTTCATGAGCTGCAAATCAGACGTGGACAGACACCACCTCTTTCACCTTCCAGCAGATGATGAGCTTGCCACTAGCCATGTCTTCACTCCCATTACCCCAAATCCTCCCCATTTCCGATTTGTTGTCATGTGACCCTGCCAGCAAAGGGTCTTGGGGATGCTGCATGGCAGTGACATCCAACACCTTCCTCTGCTGCTCTCTCCTCCCCCAGGACACGGTTCAGGGGTGCCATCAGCTCTCTCACCACCTCTTCTCATCCTCTGCTTGTTGATGACAGCTCAGCCGGTCATTACATACGGGGGGAAGGCACTGCAGGGACTGCCACTACTGCTGGAGTCACAGTCTGTTTCCTCATGTGTCCTAAAACCCCGGGGCTTTTCCATAGTGGAAATACAGCCAGCTTGTATTTGCCTCCATGCTCTCAGGTGTCCCTCTGAGATGCAAGGGAAGGATGAGCCAGCCAGAGCAAGCAAACAGCCCATGGGGAGAGGGCTGCTCTGTCCCATTGGAAACAGCATAAACAGCATGAACGAAAAAGGTTTCAAAAAAAGGAGAAAAATAATTAAAAATGCTGGGAGCCCCTGGCGGTGCCTGGAGTCCCACGTGGCAGAGAAAAGGCCGTCTGGGATGCCAATTTTGGAGCTCGCCAGTGTGATCAGCCAGTTTTAGAAGCAAATGAGGACAGCCAAGGTCAGAGAGCGCTGGGCCTCTGGGATTGTCGCTGTGCAGCTGAAAACTGGGAAAAAGGGGAAGCTGCAAGTCAAACACAGCTCTGTCCTTGCTGCTGCAGCTGGGGCTGGGCTCTCCCAGGTCTCAGGGTGGCCAAGCCCCAGGGGCTGGCCTGGCTGCACACAGGGATAATGAGGGCAAGAAGCTCATTCTTCTTCTCAGGGGTTTTTTGGAGACTCCTGCTTGGGGTTGCAGGGGCAGGCAGGCAGTTCTGTGTTCAGAAAGCAAGGTGATGGGAACTCTAGGGAGCAGTGAGTAATTATCAGGGCTTGGGAGACTTGCTCTGTTCTGCTGCTGGGGGAGAAAGCAGAAGAGACAGTTGTCTCCTGCTTTTCCCTCACAGAAAGAGTAGAAGGTTTCCTGGGGGTTCCTCAGACAACCCCCCTGAGTACACCCTGTTTTGCTGAGCTAATTGCTTTTGCTTCCTCGGGAAGTTCTGCCTGAGCACCAGCAGCCACCCTGCACTGCCATCAGAGCCCCCAGGCTCCTCAGGAGCCCCATGCTCCCCTCTGTGCATTGCTAAGCCCAGCCCCCACAGGGCTGGTGTAGGACTGGCAGGGTGAGGGGTGGATGAGTGTATGTGTCCTGGTGGACTCTTGGCCCCTGAGCAGTGGATTAGAGCCACAGTGCAAGGAGGCTGGGTCTCAGTCTGGGTGGCCATGGCACTCCTTCAAACCTCCTCTCATTGCTTCAACTAATGGGACCATGGGGATGACCGTTGTGGGACACCAAAAAATTTGGAACAATGCCTAGGCAACAGCCTGGGTTAGCCATGGTGAAGCCTGCAGTGAAGATACCCCAAAAGGAAATACTCATCAACCTGAAACTTAGAGGCTGTTGAGGCTGCAGAAATCCCTGAAAAGGAGGGCGTATGTCTGGTGCAGGTTTGTTTTGCCACACAGAGCCATGTCATGTGCCTGTCCCATGTGCTGCAGGCGGGGACAATCCCCCAGCTGTTCTGAGCTACAAATAGGAAAAGCCCCCTGTGTAATCATGGCTTAGGTCAACTGGAAACAAAGCACTCCAGCTGCTGTGTGCTGCTCTCCATCACCACTTGGGAGGACAGGAATCCCCCCAGCTGTGGCTGCAGGGATGAGAACAGTGCTTGAGGAGTGGGAAGCAGCTGAAGGGTCTGCAGCCTGGTTAATTCAAAGCACAGCCCCACAACCCCACAACACTTAGAATAACAAACAGCCTAATACTGACAACCAGAAAATAGCCCAGCTTCCAGACTCCCCTGCCCTCTCCCCAGGATTGGGAGTGCAGCACATGGGAGCTGGGGGATGTAAAGCCCTTGAAGCATCAGGACCACCTCCTCCAGAATGCAATCACAGGGTGAGAGCAGGGAGACAGTGGTGAATTCTTGGGGTGATCAGCAGTTTGTTATGTGACCACAACTGTACCACATCCCCAAATTGTGGCTCAGTTCCTCCTCTTAAAAAAACGTGTGACTGCTGGAAACCATGTGATAGAGGCAAAGGAGAGTCACTGCATGAAAAGCAGAGCAAGGTCTCAAGCCACTGCTGGGCAGAAAATCCCTCCCATGAGGGAGCAGCCTCTGGCTTCTTCTTAAAGACAAAAGATTGAACAGTTTGACCTAAAGAAACATACACTATTCAGACCCAGCTCCCTGTTGAAGTGAGGCACATGTATCATCAATCACCAGCTGCTCCTGACTTGAAAATACAGCAGCTCCTCATGTGGGTGGGAAAATGAGCTCCAGCATTGTACAGCTTTTGTGAATCCTGCTGCTGCCTCCTCTGTCTTTAAAAGAGCCAGGGTCTGCACTCTGCAGTGCACTTACTGTGGTTACAGTCTGGTCTAAATTAAGTTCAACTCTCAGGATTCATTTATCACCTTTCTCTTTCCTCAATGTGTTTGCAGTGATGCACAGAGATGGTTTTAAACAGATTTTACTGCAGGCATTTATCAGATCAATCAGATAACACCCTGATGTCCTGGTTGCAGGCAGAGATAGGATTTAGATCAAGTTTCTGGCTGAACACCTGTATCACCTGTAGGTGAGAGTAGGCCTGGGTAATGTCTCTGCAGGGAGAATCTTTGCACCATCCAGCTGTGGGGGGAAGAGCTGGGCCCTGCCTGTTCACTTAGAGCTGCATGCCCTGGGCTCTCTTCTTGCATCAGCACGGAGAAGTTACTGCAGTCATGGTATCTTTGGGCTTACCTATGTCCTGCTTTGCACTTATGTCATTGCAGGCACCCTTTCAAAGTCCAAGCCAGTTTTTTACAGATGCCCCTAGCAAAAGGTTCTGACTCCCTGAACTGCAGGGGTCAGAGCTGTTGGGTTATCTCTAAGGGCCAAGGATCAAAGATGAGTATTACCATCCTGCTAAGTGTGTTTATTCCCATATATAACATTGGCACTGTGGTCTGTCTGGAGTCCCTCCTTGGAAGTAGAGGCCCTCCAGTGGGGACAGACAGCCCCAGAGGCAATCCAGACTGGCTCTGACAGCATTCATCAAGTCTGGCTGGGTCAGGAGCTGTCTGAATGCTGAGGAGGGGGCGTTTTCCTACCTGGTGGAGATAATAATTTCATTTCATGTCAGGTTTGTGACACGAAACAATTTAGATAACTATAAGGCAGCACGTGTCAAAGCTTGTGATTGGTGGTATCACCAGTGCTTCAGATTGTGGTTGATTGCAAAAGGGTGAAAAGAAGTAGAAATAACACATCTGTTTAGGGCACCCAAGCCAGCAGTGAAACGAGAAAGCTGCAGAAAAGTGGAGACTGGGAAGCTGTTCCCAGAGAAAAAACATCCCAGCTGCCTGTGCCTAATACTCCCACTGACATGACAGAAAAGTGATGGGAGCACTGAGATGAATTCCTCCATGTATCTTAGGTACAGACCCTTCTCACATGGCTGAGCACATTGTGTTATAGCATTATTAATTGCTTTGACTTGGAAGAAACAGAAAAAAAAAAAGAATCTTTAATCTAAGATACTTTATCTTTTCTGGTTTCCAGTGTATTACCTTTTCTTTGGTATCTACTACAGCTGGAACGACAACATCTACACTACCAGGAAAAAGGTCATTAATCAGCAACTTCCTTCAACTTTTCTGCAAACATGTGCATGTTGCACTTTGAAATATATCCCTGACAAATTAAAAGAAGTGTTGGAACGAGTCCATGGGAAACATAAGTTCAGTAACCAGATCTGTAGCATACAACATCTGTCAAGATAACGTGATCTCTCAGCAGCTTTGATGTGGTGGAAGGGGGCCACTGAGTTCCCCTGAGAAAGTTTCCCTTCATTCTCTCTAATAATTAGATCTGTAGGCAGCCTCAGCACAAAGATTTTCTAAACCAAAACTCTGGGTGCATGAACAACTGAATGGATCCTTGAAAAGGCAGTTACTGAACATCACTCAGTTCCAGACTTCCCTAGAAACATGAAGCCCTTTGGGCTGAAAGTTCTAATAAATGTGCCTTTCATTAGGAGCTCCAGGCTTGCAGGGAGAGAAGGGTTAAAGGAAATGTGCCCTCTCCTCTGAACAGGGCCTTGCAGGAAAGGCAGCGATCAGAGCACAGATAGCTGTGCCTTGATCAAAGCTCCCCCTCACTTCTGGCAGACCAGGCAGTGGGAAGCAGAGCTGTCTCCTTCCTGAAATGATGCATCTGGGGCCAGCAGCAGGGAGAAGGCAGAGGCATGGACTCCTCCTCATTCAGCATCTTCTCCAGGCAAAGCTGGGGCAGCTTTGAAGGGAATGCTGCAAGAGCCCTTTCTGTCCTCTGGACAAGCTGAGGGATGAGGAATAACCCTGTCCTTGCACAGGGGAGGAGCAGCCCCATCTCAGAGCAAGGGAGCAGGAACAGAGCAGCAATTCCGGCTGGTGCCTGCTCTGTGTTGGTGCCATAAGGCCCCAGGTGGGAGGAAGTGGAGGGATGGGCTGGAGCCAGATAAATTGCTCTGGAAATGAGGGCCTGGGTCAGACAGTGGCCAGCCAACCTTCTCCTGGGTATTCATCCTGGCTGCTTAGAAACAGGGAGTTCCCTCCTTGCTCCTGGCGGCCCTGACTTGGCACAATGGGTTCCCTTCTCGTAATGCAGGTGACACTAGGTCTTGTCCCTCTACTGCTGTGCAATATGGCATTTCTATGCCCATCTCCACAGTCCCAAGGCTGTGGTTACCCAGCCCCACACCTTTTGTCTCTGGCTCAGCCCATGGATCTCTTCCTAGGAGAGATTATTGAAGTGCAAGCCTATCTGGGCTACCCTGCTGTACCTCTTTGGGGCGAGCTCTTCCCAGCTTCTCTTGCTACACTAATCCACACATATCAGAGCTGGAAAGGGGTTAGCTGGGAAAACAGGAGCCAGCTCTGCTACCTCCCACCTTATGCACCACTGAACTGGGAAAAAGAATCTGCTCAGAGGCTGCCACCCCATTTTGCATGGCTCAGTACAGAGACAAACAGGAGCACAATGCAGGGGGCAAAGCCTGGACTAAGGTAGGGTTTGAAGGCCAGAGACTCCAGGGAAGGAGGTGCTGCTGGTGCAGCAGCAGTGCAAAAGCATGTGAATAAGGAATACAGAAAGGGCAGGGGAACTCTGCAGACTGAGGAGCCTTGCTCCAGGATGTTTGTGCTCAGGCAGTCCCCATGTGACTAGGAGTGCCTGTCCCTGTGACTGCTCCAGCACTGTCCCCCATGGGAAATGTGCTTTGCGCTTCAGGCTTAAGCAGCTTCTGGGGTCACACAGGGTGGCTGCCTCCAGGGACTGCTGTCCCTGTGGCTGGAGCACATGCCGAGCTCAGATGGCCGCTGACTCATTTTCCACCCCTGGACAGGGTGTCCTCACTGAGCTCACTGAGGAGCCTGTGCCTGCCATGGCCAAAGCCTCCTCAATCTCTGAGAGGGACCAGACGGATGAATCAGCAGAGGATGGAGCTAGAGCATGAGCAGTGACAGTAGAAGGGCAGCACACAGGTGCTCCTGCATCTGCACGATGGTTACCTGGGCAAGACCATGTCTGTTGGTTGGACATGAGCATCATCATGTCTCCTTACTCTGGGGCTGGTGCTTCAACTCAGGAGAGCTGCTGGAGAGGGATAATAGAAGCAGTGTCCTGCAGGATGAATCACATCACACAGAGCTCATCCACAAGATACCTGAGAAATCTGGAAGGAGCTATTGCTTGCTGAGGACATGTGAAGGAAGAAAAATCATTGCAAGAAGGAGAAACTGGAGCAAGGCTTGTAATGGAAACTCAGCTAAAATATCCAAGGCAGTATATCCTACTGCTCAGCCTATGTCTATGAGGGCAGAACATGGGACCAGGAAAAGTCCCAAGAAGAAGTAAATTAGAGAGAAGTTTATCACGGGACCTTGCTGTGCTTTGCCTCTCATTTCAGGTTCCTGAGCTCCAGGCAGGGCTGGTCAGTGGCAGACAGACTGTCACATGGATGTCCCTTCTCTAAGTAAGCAGAGGGACACTTCTGCTGTTCCCTGTCCCTCCAGGGAGACCTGTGCCACCTGTGGGGAACCTGCTCAGCTTAACATACCTGTGTGGTATCCAGAGACAGGGGATGAACATCCACCAGCAGCACCTCTCTGCTGCGAATGCTTTGCTCCTTGCAAATGGACCCCTCCAGCCCCATCTCCATATTCTGGCAGCTGGGGAAGTGCTGATGCAGCTCCTGTCTCGTTGCATGTCCCAGCTGGTACAGCAGCAGCTGAGTACAGGGAGTTGTGGTAGCCCAGAGCTCAGGCAGCAGTAATGCATTCTCCCTGTCAGCAGGTGAGGGATGCTGGGCACATGTGGTGGAAAGGAAAACCAGGGAGTTCTGCAGGCACTTCCCCAGAGGAGCTGGAAACCCAGGGGGATGCAGGCAGGGTGGCCTCATGTCTGGTTCACCTTCTCAAGTCTGTCAAACCAGGAGCCAAGAGTGGACGAGGCCCAGCAGTTCATCTGGCAGAAACCCTCTGCTGAGAAGCACAGGAGAAGCCCAAATGAGCAAAGAGTAGATGAATAGCCTGTGAGTCAGTATCCCTGCTGTCCCTGCTTGGCCAGAGCCCAGGGCGTGGGAGGGAGGGAGGCAGAAGGGTTGGGGTGTAGAATCTGTCTGGCTTTCATGCTTACTAAATTACTTGTGGTCTGCAGTTTTATTTTTCCCTGCAGAGCTTGGTTCAGTGCTCAGGTGAATCTTGTGTCAGGCACAGAGTCATTCAGATGTACAAGAGGGCTGGACAATGTCCATGTCCTCTCCCAGGGGCAGGATCTCCTCCAAGGGTGCTTGGGGCAGGCAGACCCCTCTCTAGACCTGCCAAGTGAGCATCAGCTGTCCTGGGTAAGTCCAGGACACTCCCCTGAGTGACCAGGGTTCTGTGTGCCAGGTCTGCCTCTGTCACCTCTGGCACTGTAGGGGAATAGCCCCAGGCAAACCAGGCTCCCTGCCAGCATGCAGTGGGCAAAGAAGAGCTGAGTTTAGGCACTCATTGCATCCCTGACCTGGAGCTGAGATGACAGAAGTCTCATAGCTCAGCTGAAGGCACAGAAGGATGCTCTAAGGGCATCAGAGCTGCTGGTCACCAGGCAGGACATGTGAGGAGAAATGAGTCTCGTGTTAGGTACATGGTTCTTCCATGCAGACTTCCTGTGATCCTCCTCATTGCAAGTCTCACCACTCTGGGGACCCCCTGATTCCACTCAGCCCCTGTGGGACCTCAAAGCTGTCTAAGATAGGACCAAACCTAGAGCTGCCTGCCAAGGCTTGGAGATGCCTCATGGGCCATGGTGTCTGCAGAGGGAAAAAACAGGAAAGAACCAAATGCTCAGAGACAACAAATTAAAAGAAAAAAGGGTTTAAAATGCAGGAACAGGGACCAGAAAGATGTCCCAGAAAGCAGAGCATCCCCACCAGGCTCATCATTCCCAGAGTTGGTGAATGCTGCCCTGTCCAGGGTGTATGCTTTGTCCAGGGATATCCAAGGACGAGGCAGCAAGGAAAAGTCCCACAGTCTCTGTGTCTTCCTACCACCCTGCCCAGGCACTGTGGGATACTGGGATTGACAGACCTCCAGTCAAACCCAGTTCCATCTCATCTCAATTTTCTTGAGGTAATTTCAGTTTTAAAAGCTCCCCTGGAATTACATTGCTTTCAGAAAATGTTTGGCCTTGGTGCTGCTAGCCTGCAAGTTCCTGGTGAGACCAAAGGAAAATGTGTCTGCAAAGCCTGAGGAATATTTATCAAGCTGATTTTGAGTTTAGTTCATTAGCAATTACCTTGATTTGTCTTCTCCTGTTCTTGCCAATTTACCAGGGCAACGTCTTGGAAAGTCGCCGCATTTGGAGCGAACAGGATGTAATTAGCCAGATAATCTGCTGATTCCCCTGTCAACCTCTCTGTGCCCGGTCCCAACACACGCAGTGGCTGTGCAGGCTGGATCAGACCTGATTTCTGGTGCTGTTTATGCACTTAGTGCCACATAGGCAGGAACTAAGATGCTGTCCTGCCCTCAGGCAATGACAAATCCACTTCTTGGATCACTCCTCAGGCTGTAACCCCTGGACTGAAACCATCTGGAAGCTTTTGTTCTGGGGTTAGTTCCTCTGCCAGGGCAACAGAATTCCCAAGGGTATGCAGATACCTATTTTTGAAAAGGATGAGGATGATTTACTTCCCATGGGCAGCTCATTTCTATTTTCTTGCTGTGTCCATCCTTGCTGCTTTTTTCCAGACCACTAGCTAAGGTCAAGCGACTCAGCCGCAAGTTGCAGCACAGCAAGGGCTCAGTCACAAGTCACTGGGCACAGATGGCACCACCTAAGTGATGCCTGAACATTTTAACTGCTCAGGGAAATTTCAGGGAATACCCAATGTTGCAGAGTCCTTCAGGAGACAGAGGAGACTTTGTTTTCTACATCAGTCCTGGACCTGCAATTCAGTCGGTGGGGGGGAATGCTGCATGTTGCCTGTTACAGCTTTCTTCCCTTTACTAAAGACCTCTCAGCAATGCCACGGGGGCTGTACAGCACTGCCCACGATATCAGGGCAGTGCTGTAGGTCTGTGGTTAAGTGGTGCCTCCCTTTATTTCCCTCCCTCTGGCCCTACTGTGTGCCTTGGGCTGATAAGCACATGCCACCTTCCGCCCTTGGGAGAGGCCCTGCCACGGAGCTGGGGGTGCAAATGCCCTGTGTTCCTCCCAGATCACAACTGAATCTGAGACTTTTTGAGTCTTTGGCTTGCCACTCAGTTGCAGATGACAGCAGCGAGGACCAGAGCAGGGTGTCACACTGGGTCAGTTTTTGGGGACTGAGGGGCAGTAAGAGAAGCTGGTGAGGTGACAGAGCAGGGGCTGTGAATGCCTGTCCCACATGGAGAGGGGCAGAAGGTGACAAGGGGGCAAGGCAGCGAGCACCAGGTCCTGCAGCAGCCAGCACTGGGAAGGGCTGTCCTGCTGCCAGGCTCAGGACTCTCCACAGCCCTTCTGCTGCCATCCGTCAGGAGCTCCCTGGGGAGGTCTTTCAGCCTGTTTTCCTGGTTTTGAATGCAGGGTTATCACACAGCTTTTCCTCGGTGACAAAGGAGCAGGTGACGGTGCTGTGTGAACTGTGCCACGTAAGTCCTGCAGCCCTGGCACCGGCGGCGGGGAAAGGCAGCAGAGGGACCGAGCTGAGGGCAAGTTTTCTGTGCTGAGGGCTGCACATGGCCCATCCCCTTCTGAGGACCGGGATAGTACTGAGGCACAATCAGAGCTGTGCGAGGACGGAGCCTGGGCTGGGAATGGCCAGGGCTGCAGCACTTCCACATCCCTGGAAGTGACAGTGTCCGAGCAGGGGGACAGCCAGACACCAGCACTGCAGCACCCCTGCTGCTCCACCAAGCTGAGGGGAACAAAAATGCCACCCTCACCCTCAGAAACCACATCTTTCCTCCCATCCACTCTGGAAGGGTCTCTGGGCGGGCTCCGAGGGCTCCCTCAGGGGCTGCGGGTTTGGGGACAGCTTTTTGATGGAGGTGTTAGCTGTGCACTGACGGGCTGCTCCACATCAGGGCTGTCCTTTGCAGAAGGAGCCTCTGGACATTTGGAAACGCAGCACAAACACGTCGCTGCTAGGAAGTGTCAGAAAACATCACTGCTCCCAAAACCAGACACTGCCGGGGTCACACCAAAGCACTACACACACCCCGAGGCCACTTGGGGGTGTCTGTGGGGACATTCCGGCCTTCCCCAGGCCGGCTCCCGGCCGTGCCCGGCCATGGCAGGGAGCTGCGCTGCCTCTCCCCGCTGCTCAGGCCGTGCAACGGCGGATCTTCGCCACGGAGGTGATGCCGGGAGGAGGGAGCTGATGAAGAGGCAGAGAGCAGCTCTCGCCGCGCTCCCGCCCCGTTCCCGCCCCGCTCCCGCCGGGACGCGCCGCCCCGCGCTGTTGTGTCCCCTGGTCGCCGACAGCTTCAACCGCCGCTTTTTCCCGATCTCCAAGGACCGGCCGCGGGTGAGAAATCCTCTCCGGGTGCTGCTGCCGGCGCCGCCTGTCCGGTGTGCGCGGTCCCCGGCGCCCGGGTGGGCAGGGATCTGGCGAGAGGCCGGGCTGGGTCGGGAGGGGGCGAGGCTTCTCCCGCAGTTCTCGCCCGGAGGAGTTTCCCTTTCCCCGCTGCAGAGGCGGCGGGGATCGGTCGCTGTCGGTGCTGTCCGCTTTTCCGTATGGCCCGGCCAGCTGCGCCATCGCCTCCTCGGCTGCTGCAGGACGGGCAGCGGGTTTGGACTGGCTTGTTTCTGGTAAAGGAAAGAAACAAGGTCTTGGCCCTTGCCAGCTGTAATGCGTGAAAGAAGATGGCCCGAAAAATGGATGGGGGCAGGACTTTAATTTTCCAGCTCAAAAGGCTGTGTTAAAGGAACATAAAAGGCTTCTGGAGACTTCAGGTCTGAATAATTATCTCACCTCGTTTGCTGATTAAGTGTTGGTGGTGCTTGTAATTATACACGCGAGGTCAGGCCTGAAATGAAACAGCACCAAAGATGAATTAAGGAATGGTATGCCATCACTCAGCTGTGACTCAGTAACTCAGTTTAAAAGTGTGAGTTGAATCTCAAGTCAAGAGAGTACTTACTTCTCTTTAGGTTGGGGTTTTTTCCCGTTGTTTAATTCTGGATACTCATATTCCTGTGGCTTCATCATTCATGTCTGACAGGTTTTTCTTGAAGCAGTTAAAAGCTGAGTCAGGGAATCAGCACTTTTTTTCCAAGTCTCTGTCATTTATCTGAGTCTTCTTGAACAGTTTTCAGTGATAACTTCGTTTTTTTATGCCTTCCTTTCTGCCCCTAGAAGATCACAAATTAGTTCTTACTGTTTAGATCAACTCTGAAAGATTTTTATAAAACCTGGGGGAGCAGTTACTTGTGTTATGTTTCTGGTAGTGTTGATGACATTACATCCTCAAGCTGGAAGGGGCTTGAGGTTGATGTTGGGGTACTGAGTGTTTGTTCAGCTATCTGTATGGTTTTTTTGGTTTTGGTTTTTTTTCAGGCTCTTTTACCTATGGCAAATGTGGCCATGATTGATTATACCTTGGAGTTCCTAACAGCAACTGGAGTGAAAGAAACCTTTGTTTTCTGCTGTTGGAAGTCAGCTGAGATAAAAGAGCATTTGCAGTAAGAATCTCTTCTTATTTGTTTTATCATAGAAAGTATTCGTCTGCCCTCCAACAAACCTCAAAGGCCTCACTGATTGTTATGGAAACCATAAGAGACACCCTTTCAGTGGTGATCTCCTAGCATATCTCAGAAAAGGCTGTCCCTGCTGTGTGGGAGGATGGTTGTGCAGTGTGTTAGAAGGGTTGAGTGTTGTGGGGCTGCTCCTCAGTTCCCCCTCTGAGTGCGCCCGAGCCTGGCAATAGCAGGGTCACTGTCACAGGATGCTCCTTGCACTCCCTTACAGGTGTAAGGACTGGGACCCTTTGTCCTTGTGTGTCTGTGGGAACAGCCTCTTTATGCCTTCCTGATGATTTTTTCCCTTCCTCCAGGAAATCCAAGTGGTGCCGGCAGTCGTCTCCCAACGCGGTGCGCTTTGTCACCTCGGACCTGTACCGCTCCCTGGGTGACGTGCTGCGGGACGTGGATGCCAAGTCCCTTGTTCGTTCCGACTTCATCCTGGTCACTGGCGATGTGGTGTCCAACTTCAACATATCCAAAGCCCTGGAAGAGCACAAGTAGGTGCTAGAAGAGTGAGTGCTTGCCTGGTGTGCTGAGCTGCGGTCTGTAGCTCTCTGAGGAGTGTTCTCATCGTTCTGCCCTCCTTTTTCAGGTTGCGGCGTAAGATGGAAAAGAATGTGTCCGTGATGACGATGATATTCAAGGAGTCCTCACCTGGCCACCATGCCAGGTGCAAGGAGGATGACATTGTTATTGCTATGGACAGTGCCACAAACCGTGTCCTTCACTACCAGAGAACGCAGGGGCTGAAGCGATTCCGCTTTCCTATGGTGCGTCTGGAACCCGGCAGGTGGAAAAGGGCTGTGGCAATGAAGCAGCCCACCCAAGGAGATCCTCCTTGAATGAGGTCTGGGGAGCTGTCCTAGCTGCTCCTCTAGGAGGAGCAGATGATAGGAAGTCATTGGGGGTAAACTGGCTTTTCCCCCCCCTTAATCTTTATTTGAGGCTTGGTGAAATCATGCTGGGACACGCGTGTTTGTGACTCATTCCAGTTTGAACATGTGGCAGGTGATTTCTCAAAGTTCAGGTTTTGACCTTTATTTCCTTTCCATTATGTAAAACAAGGGAGGGAGATTATTTGTGATATTGCAGGGGCTCCCAAATTGAGGTGTATGTACCACTACCATACACAGACCATTTTTACCAAATAATTTAGGTTGGAGAAGAGCTCTGAGATCAGAGACCTTTGATCAGCACCTTGTCAACTAGACCATGGCACGTCCAGTCATTTCTTGAACACCTCCAGGGGTGGGACACCAGCACCTCCCTGGGCAGTCCATTCCACTGTTTAACAACCCTTTTTGAAGTGTTGTTGAGCCTGACATGGGGTGGAATTACAGAGCTGCAAGGAGTGGTACCTCCTTTTACCTTTTTGTTCACGTAATAATGTAGTCAATACTTTGTAAATGTCTGTGAAGGCTCTTTCTCCATGAGATAGATGGACCAGTTTCTTTCTTCAACTCAGAACTAAGGCTGTGATTGTATAATATTTTCATCCCCAAATCAGTAATCAGGAGGTTAATTCATGTCTTCAAGTTGTAGTACAAACCACCATAGGAAATAAAAAAGGAAAAACCAAAAGAAACAAAACCCAACAATACAAAACTGACCCCCAACTGTAAAAATTGTATTTGGATTTATCAGGGGTTTTTTTGTACAGTTGTAGCTCCCAGAGACTGAGGTCAGGAGTCTCCTGGAAGAAAAGTGATTGTTGAAATTGCAAGCTGTTTCTGGGAGACCTGCACTGTGTAGGGGCAGGGGCAGTCTCTGCTGGCTGACACTCAGCTCTTTGTGTGACCAGTCTGTGCCTGCTAAGATTTGGTCTAGTGTAGACTGTAGATTTCCCTGATCCTCAGAACTTCAGGTAGTTTAATAATTCAGTCAGTACTGCCCCTGATTTATAGAAGGTTCTAGGGGTTCGATACTGCGTGAGGCACTCAGGTCGTCTGAATTTTTTCCTCTTTCAGAGTCTGTTCCAGAACTCCATTGAGAATGTCGAGGTGCGCCATGACTTGCTGGATTGTCATATCAGCATCTGCTCTCCACAGGTGAGCCCTGCCCTTCCAAGGGTCCAAAATTCAGTCTGCCCTGCTCCCTTGGTACTGCTGGTGTGCAGGGTGTGTGTGGCCCGAGTACCAGGTTTGGGAAACAGAACTGGCTGAGCTGGGGGCCTGGGTGATCATGTAGTGCTGCTGTGTGGAACACATGGGAGCTCATTCTGTTGCTGGCATCCACTGCTCAAGCTCAGGCAGAACTACATGGTGGATGCATCCAGAGACTGGCTGATTTGGCACAGAATGAAACTATTTCAGGAAATAAGTGATTTCACTTTGGGTATAATATCTGTGGAGCAGGGGTGGTGGCTGTGCTGTGGAGAAGTGTCAGTACTTTTAAGCTGATACCATGTTAGGGTAACATTCAGAGTTATTCCAGCTAAGGCTTGCTAACATATCTTCCAGATCTGATAAAGTTTGTCTGCAGCCTTCCTTTGGGGGTGAGACAAGAAAGTAAGGCTGGGAAAATTGCTTGGAAATGCTAAAGCAATGTCTTGCCCCTTCTGAAAATCAGAATCTGTTCATGGATTCTGGAGGAGTAGTAGGGGAGAGATGGGAGGGTCAGTATTCTTAGCAGAAGGAGTCAGAGCTTTATTCAAGGCAAGACCATCACTTTCCTATATTGTATAACTTGGCTTTAAATATGTTATTTCCGTGTACTTTATTTCTGGCAGGTGGCTGAACTGTTCACAGACAATTTTGACTACCAGACACGGGATGACTTTGTGCGTGGCCTGTTGGTGAATGAGGAGGTAAGGAGAGGGTTCTTATGAGGGAGATCTTGTTACTTTGCCTTAGAGAACCTTCTGACGTGCTCCTGCCTGTCTGCCAGGTCCTGGGGAACCAGATCCATATGCATGTAACAACAGAAGAGTATGGTGCTCATATATGCAACCTGCTGATGTACGAAGCTGTGTGCTCTGACATCATCCGGCGCTGGGTTTATCCTCTCACTCCAGAGATGAACTTCACTGATGACAAGAACCAGAGTTACACCCACTCTAAACACAACATTTACCGAGGGGTGGATGTGAGCCTTGGCCACGGCAGCGTGCTGGAAGAGAATGTGCTCATTGGGCAGGGAACTGTCATTGGCAGCAACTGCTCCATCACCAACAGCGTTATTGGGCAGAACTGTAGGATAGGTGAGTGCAGGAGTGGGGAATGTGCCAGCCTTGCCAGGCCAGAGCACACATTTGCTGGGATTCAGTTTTTAAAGTGCATTTGGCACTGAGAGAGGGTGATAGGTGGGTACTGATTGATTGCTAATGGGGAGAAAGGAGAAGAGCTTGGTTTTCCAGCAGAGGAAATAGATTAAAGTTTTCAGTGTACCTTAATGAAGCTGGAAAGTACTTCATGCAAATGAGTTGTTTCAGCAGCAGAGAATGCATGACATTAACTGATCTAGAGTTATCAACTGCAAACATCCTGCAAATGAGGGACATCTGTCCTCATTTTCATGAGCTGTTTCCTAGCAGCTCACACCTAACCTTGCTCCCTCCTAGCTCACTCCTTCTTAGCTTTGGCTGGATTTTCTTTTTTTTTTTTTTTTTTGTGTTTGTCCAAAAATTAGGTATTAGTTGTTACTCTCAAGTCTCTCTAGAAAACAAATTTGTCTTTCAGCTTTGAGTAAGAAGTGGATGTAGGCCTCTGAGGCAAATCTTCCCCTGTCATCTAACATCCATCATGCATCAAGGGGGTTGGGAGTCAGTAAGATGCTTCCTAGTGGACTCAACAGTGTCAGAGAGCACCAGACAGCCTTCCGCAACATATTTGTTCTTGGTGATGTATAACAGGTGATAAAGTCACTTTGGATGGAGCTGTTCTGTGGGACCGAGTGCACATAGCAGATAACGTGGAGATCCACCATTCTATTATCTGTGATGAGGCTGAAGTGAAGGAGAAAGTAAAGCTAAAGTCCCGCTGTGTCCTCTCTTCTCAGGTGAGCTGATTTATGTCTGTTCTGCTTTCTGCCTCTCTTGGCAGGTTTCTCATGTTACACTGTGCTATTCCAGAACACAGGGCTGCCCCAAGCCTTTTTGCAGAGGTGTAGACTGTGTGACTGCTCCCACCCTTCTCTTCCCTTTGCTTGGCTGGGGCAGTATGGTATGGAAAGTAGCAGTGCTGGTATCTTCAGTTACACTTATTAGTGACAGCTTGTCTGGAGCTGCTGGTGGAGGTACAAGGGGGCAGTCAGAGTGTTTATCATTAAGATATGTTTCACATATTTTCAGGTAGTAGTAGGTCCTGGCATCACTCTCTCTGAGGGCACAGTGATCTCTCTGCACCCCCCAGATGAGGAGGAAGAGGACGATGACCAATTCAGTGATGATTCTGGAGTGAACAAGGAGAGCAAAGTGAAACTGAAAGGTATGAGAGTCTCTGTCTCCCTGCACTAAAGCTATGCAGAAGGCTTTGTCTTCCATGATCTTTTGGGGTCTTTACTAGCCCTGTTGCAGACACTGCAGTGCCAGGGTGGAGCTTAGTGCTGCATTCAACCTGGAACCTATGTGTTTTCATCAGGGCAAGCAAGGATACTCAGCTGTGTCCAAGGGTTTTGTCCTTGAGAAGTACTGTTGCTACAGTGTGGGTTTGTCAAGGGATCTAAACATGGTCTGCCAAATGTTACTGCTGTAAGAAGGAGTAAGTAAGTCACTTGTCAAGGCATGTGAGAAAATGAAAGCTGAAATCCATATGCATCTGCAGGAATCCCAGCTCCCTCTTGATGAAGGCTATTTAGGGGCAGTGACATGCAGGTTATACAGTCTATTTCAGGTTTGCCTGTAAGCAGATCCTCTACATCCACACTCTGATTGCTGATTCTTTTTCAGGTTACAATAAAAAGGATGTAGGCTCAGAGGGCAGAGGCTATCTCTGGAAAGCAGATGACAAGAATGAAGAGGATGAAGAAGAGCAGAGGCAAAGCCTATGGGGTGAGGAGAAGTTTACTGTGGTCACCTGGGGGTGAACAGACAGGTGTGTGTTGGGGAAACTGGCCAAGTGGGATGCTGGTAATTGTGTCTAGAGCAAGACCTGGGCTTTGTGAAGCAGACTGGCTCCAGATAACAGCTGTGTGTGGAGGGAAGGTGAGAGGTAAAAGCAGGTCATGGACCACATTCTCTACCTGTGCTCTGTGGAAGGTGTTTGTTAGATATTTGTCTTGCACTAACACACAGAGCTGTCTGTGCTGGGAATGCTGCACTATGGGACACCAGGCCCCCCCTCAGATGGGAAGATGCTTTGGCTATTCCAGGTGCTGCTGGCTTTCTTCCTGCCAGTGGCAGTGTCTGCTGACATTGCTCCATTGTGACTCAGCAGTCTGCGCAAAATGCAGTTGCTTCTGTCCCTGTCCTTTGCTGTCTGCCTGCAGACTCCCAAAAAATCCCATTATCCTAGTGCCAGCTGTAGTGTTCCCTCTGCAGCAAATCTCATCATCTGGACCTGTAAATAGAAGCTTCCTTGCAAGGACAGATAGTTGCTGACTTGGTTGAAAAGTCCCTGGGACACCTGGTTCCTCATGGCATATGATGGTTGCAGCTTTTGAGTGCTGAATGCTGCATCTTCTCCTTCCTCAGGCCCAGCTATGCACTCAGAGGAAGAGAGTGAATCTGACAGTGACCTCAGCATGGGCTCTGAGGAGCCAGACAGTCGGGCAGCTTCCCCTCAGCTGGATGACATCAAAGGTGAGATGGGCTCTGAAGAAGTACAGTGACTCCGTAGATAATGCAGTGTGTGAGGTTTGTGCTGCTTTCTCTGGGTGTA
This sequence comes from Peucedramus taeniatus, assembly GCA_013400575.1. Lineage (NCBI taxonomy): Eukaryota > Metazoa > Chordata > Aves > Passeriformes > Fringillidae > Peucedramus > Peucedramus taeniatus. The sequence goes on along the minus strand of WBNO01026735.1, from coordinate 88,072 downwards.
TTGGAAAATTTGTGCACCTCTGTGATACCTTGTTTCCTGATCTCACTTCCTGCATTTTCTACAGAGTTCTTTAATATTCCCTGTATCACTGCTGGGTTAACCCAAGGCAGTCAAGGATGAGAAACTAGCAAAAAGCCTCCATCTTTCTCATTCCTCATCACTGGGCCTTCATGAAAGAGACCTCTCTGAGTTGTCTGTTTAAATGGCAGTGTCATTGCCTAATTTTAGAGTCTATGGGAAGGTCCAGCAGAGTTTCTCTGTATGGACAGCTTAGTACTGTAATCATTCTGGAGAAATAAATGTCCTTGTAGGAGCTGCCTCTTTTGGAAGAGAAGTTTTGGTTTTCTGTTTTGTTACCTGGATTTGAAAGCGGTCCAGGCCAAATTGGAAAAACCCAAAAACTATCTCATGTTGGAGTATCTCCCCAAAGGAAATTAAACCAATAAAGTTTAAATTTGAATGAATACTTTCAGTTATGGAGGCTTGTCTGAATGGGAAAGGCTAGACTGTGAAAGTATAATAGAAACTCTGCTCTAAAAGGCTGCAGAGGTAAATAGCTTTGTACTGGTTTCTGTGGATAGCTCAATGACATTTAGTAGGTGGTTTCCTTTGTTTGAATTATATCCCACTATAAGTATAGTTGCTGGGGTTTGTGTCAGCATACAGAGAACAAATAAACATCTGTGTCAGAATGCTTTTTTTGTGAAGGGCATCATTCCTTCAGTAATGAGCAGTTTGAGGAATCTGTGCTTTTCCCTTGTGTCTAACTGCCTGTCCTTTCTTCCATTAGTTTTCCAGAATGAGGTTCTGGGTACGTTACAAAGGGGTGAAGAAGAAAACATTTCCTGTGACAACCTGGTCCTGGAAATCAACTCCCTCAAGTGAGTTGGGGATGTCCTTAGGGATCCTTGGGGTGTCCTTAGGGATATTGTCCCTTATGCTGAACAGTTGGGATTGACAGCAGGCATGTCAAAAGAGGAGGAGAAACCATGTGAATGCCCATTGTTAGACATTTTGTCAGTGTGGAGCATGAGAAATGCAGCTTAGACATCATGAGTGAATGACAGCAGGAGTTGATGGAGAGCACCAGCTGTACCTCCAGCATCCTTGGTGGTTAGACTTTTCCTGCCCCATCTGTGTAACAAGAGATTGAATTGCTGCTAAATAACTGTGGACTGAAGAGAACAGGCCAGTTCTTGGCACGACTGCCTGGGAGTTCATGCAGGGTCTGTTGCTCTGGGCATTGCAGCATTCAACCAGCAGCCTGCAGCTGGAGCTGTGCTGTGGTGTGGCTTGTCCACAGTATTTTTACAGCAGCAAGTATAGAACACATAATCAGAGTGCCTTTTATCTAGTGTTTCTCAAATCCAAACCTGTGTGCTTTCTTTTGTGCAAGAGCATTCCTACAGCACTCTGGTAAATGTGAGTGCTGTCCCTGCAGCAACTTGTTCCAGTTGTGATAACAGATTTTTCAGGCTTTATGCAGGGCCTGATGCAATGCAAAGTGATTTTATTGTCTGAAGAGTTGGAAAACCAAATAAATAAGAAATAGGTTGAAAATATGAAAATAAGATTTTCTACATTATTTCTGTGAATAGCCACAGTCTGCAGAGATCAGACAGTGTGAAATGTTGAGGTTTTTTTGCCTTTTTCATTGTAGGTATGCATATAACATTAGCCTGAAGGAGATGATGCAGGTGCTCAGTAAAGTGATCCTGGAGTTTCCACTGCAGCAGCTGGATGCAAACCTGGACTCCCAGAACTATTTCTCAGCATTGCTTCCTGTGAGTCCTGCTCCATTTGACTCTTTTTTGAGCTTGTCTCCTAGTGTGTAACAGTCTTTCTGTGTGCCCTAGGTAGTTCCTGCCTGAGATATCTCTTTTGTTTAAGCCTGGAGCCACTTGAACTCCATGAGTTCATGAGCCTCTTTGTCTTCAATAGAAGTAAAAATGAACTGAAACTGTTGTTCCTGTTTGACAGAGCTCAGCTGAGACTGTAGGTATGGGAGCTCTACTTCAGTACCTGTGGTTGTTTCTGTTGCCTGTGTGAGACAGTAGAAGGGCATAATTTGTAAAAGAGAAAAGAGAAGGTTTGTTAGAGATGTCATTACAGGCTTGCATTCCAGCAACCCAGTTCCAATCCATCTCAAGTCCTGTCCCTGGGGCAGTGGGAAGCACTCCTCTCCCAATGGGATCCTTTCCAAGGTCTTACTTGTCTGCATACCATAATTGGTGCCAATTTTTTTTTCTGCCAAATGCAAAGGCATGATATTGTTGTCTTTGTGCAAAGATAAAGTTCTTTGTTTGTAGGGAGATGGGTTGTATAGTTGGGTGTACCAACTTCAATTTCCTGCCCTATGGCAGACAAAATAGGGTAGGATCTGTTTTAAAGAGCAGGCAGTCTTCTCTTAATGGTTTTGTTCACCCAAGCTGAAGTCATTGTAGTATTTTTGTCCTTGTTAGAGTCCATTTTTGTATTTGACTTTGCAAACTACAGATTCTGAAGATTCTCTTTCAGAATGAATAGGTCTGACACATGTTTGGGACAGACTACTTCATTTTTTTTAGGACTCCTTTTTTTTAGGAGATTAAGAGGAACACTAGACTTCCTCATAATCCTTTCTCTGAGGAAGTATGTGCTTTCAATTGATGGGAGAGGGTGGAAAAGTAATTCTCTTTTGTGTAGGTGTAAGCATGCTACTTAATTCACCTCTTGGACATGTAGAGATACCTTCTGCAGAAAACATCCATGTAAACTGATCTGTTCTTTCAGGTGGCTTACTGAGATTTTGCTGCTCAGTCTGTTTAAGTTCTGCTTGCTTTTGTTCATTTTTCCAGACTGTTTTGAATAGCATGTCCTGTCCTAGAAAAAGAGAATTGAAGGAGGAGTATCACAGAAAATGTTGGAGCAGGTGTTAGATTCTGAGTGGAAAGCAGTACATCTAGACAACAGCTTGTGTGGAATTGGTATTTATATAGGATGGGTTTTTTTTTTTTATCCCAGCTGGGATATGGCATCTCTTGGTCTCCAAGATTAGGCTCCTACTCTAGCATGAGTGGGAAAGGAGAATTTCACTGCAGCACCCAGTCAGAAGATGTTCTAGTCTGGGATGAAGCGTATAAATGCAAGAAGTTTTGTGTAATTGCCCCAAACTCCTGGAAGCTAAAGACAATGGTTGTACATGAAGAGTTTCTCTGGGTAACTTTGTCCATATCTTTTTCATCAAAGGAAAGATATTGCTCATGTTTAGCAGCAGAGAGAAGTCAGCTCACCTTTAGTGAGAAGTAGTAATAATCAAAATGTGATGTTTAGAGTGGCCATGTGTCATGTCATGGGAAGGTGACATTTGTCTAGGCAGGGAATTGTGTTTCTTTATTAGTTACAAATTACCCTTAGATTTATCAGAGAAAGCCAGGTGTCAAACCAATTGACCATCATGGCAGCCAGTTTTCTCCAGATTCTCCCTTGTAAAGAACAAGGAAGTTTCTTAGAGACTCCTTTACTGTATTCAGGATTGCTGTGCTGGCTTTCTGCACTGCATTCAGCACAGGACCCAGTGTCCTGGTGAGGTACAGGTGTGTTCACTTGCACTCATGGTGTTTGTCACTGTTAGAATAACCCAATATTTGGGATGAGATATACCCCTAATAGATGTAGTGAACCAGCCTTCAAAGGATTATTAAACACACATTGCTTGGTCTTCTGAGACAGCAGCTTTGTGTATTTACCAGCAGTGCTCTGAAAAGATCACTTCTTCAGGCAGAAGTTGTACAGCATCTGGAACAGTGGCTTCTCTGCAGCTTGCAATTCCCTGGTTAGTAAAAAGTACACTCCATTAATTTACTAATTCTTATTTACACTCTGCAAATCCCAAGCACATGCCTGGGATAGGTTAGTACATAATGAAAGCAGTTGCTGCTGAAATTTGCAGCTATAACTGCCTCAGGCAATAGCAGTTTTGGGCTGAGAGCTGCTCATGATGGAGTAGTTATGGAAAAGTGTTATTTTGTGTGAGATGGGGCTACCTGCATTCTGAGAGTGATGGGTATCAGAAATCCACTGTACCTTACAGACCTGTTTTATGTTTCTCACTCTCTATAGCTCAACTCTGACCAAGAGATGCTGAAATAAGATGGGTTGCTTATGTAAAACCTATGGTAGAGCAGTCCCAGGCAGCTCATGAGGGGAAATTGTGGGAATGCCATAGTTGTGATGTATGGTTTGACTTGAAACCACACTATGTGGTCTGAAGTGCTGGCCCCTGAACATGAAGCTCTAAAGTGTTGCAGAAATTTTAGGAAAAAAGCATCCGGTAAAGGATATGCCCGTGGGTATTTTTTTCAAATGAAACACGGAGGCTTGACAAATAGAGGTATCCAGTTTGATGTATGTCAGACATCTCATTCAGCTCTTGTACAAGTTGTAAAGCAGAGAAGGTGCAGAAATAGACCTTTCCTGGAGCTATAGACCTTTCCCAGAACTGGGATTCTGTGCATGTGAACACATCGTGGGATTGCTTATTTGGAGACCAAATGGATTTCTGCTGTCACTGAAACCATTTATGGTGATAAGCGCAGATCCTCTTGTGGTCTAACTATCCCCATTAGCACCAGTTACAGTGCAGTGCATGTTCTCAACTTGACATGGTATATTTTTTCTTCTTTCTCTTTTCCAGCAGCAGGCACGCTGAATTGAGTCCTGGGGTTGTGAGTGTTTTCTGTATAAATAACCTGCTTTCAGAAACTCAATAGCTTCTGGTTAGATTCGTGCCTGCTTATGATTTAAAGGTGTCCATAGAAAGGTATTACAAAGTGTTTCTTAGCCTGGAAAGAACTTTCCAGTAGCTTTACTGCGATTGAGGTGAAGATTCCAAAGAACAATAAGAATGGGGAGATGGTTGTAGAGGAGGGAAGAGTGTTTAGAATTAAGCATTTTGCTAAAGTACCTCCTTTAAATATGCCACAGAACCCCTCAGTTGTTTTATTGTCATACCTTGATGATCAGGATTGTTCTGTGCTGTTACTGTTGTTCTTTAAACCAGTCAATGTACCACTGTACAGGTGAGTTTGCTTGTAGTAATCCCCCTCTTTGTTTCTGCTTGAGGCATGCAAATTCCAGCTTGGTTTCATAGCAGATGTGTGTGAAGAGGTGATGGAGTGCAGTACTACAGAGTAGATGAGCACTGGTTCCTAGCTGAGGCTATATTTGGTGATCCACCCCAGCCTGGACTATCTCCATAGCCTGGGTTGTAGCTCTCCTGTGTGTTCTGGAGCTCTCCCTCTCTCAGGTCTGCTGCCTGTTAACAGTTATCCTGGACAGTATAATGCTGATTAACCCCAAATGTAGGTGACTCAAAGCTTCTTCATCACACCCCAAGCCCCTGTGAATTGCCAGATGACCAAAACAGACCAGACCAGACCATGTATTCTGTAAGGACACTGCTGAAGGCACTGCAAACCTATGCAGACATGCCAGGGGTGTAGTTTCAGGATCACCTGCTGTTGAATTACTCCATTTAAAAGATGTGGAACTCTGATTTAATTTCCTATGATGCTTTTGTAGGATGGTCAGGTCATGATGTGGCCAATGAAGAATTTTTGTATCTTATCCACGTTCTGATACTGATACCTTTTAAAATTTTTATGGATAGGGATCTAAATATTATCTCCTATCCCAGATTCAGGTCAGTGCTGTTTTGCAGAGCTCCCTGCTGCATATTTCCCAGATATGTACAACAAAGGAAAGAGCTATGGGGGACTCAGAAATATTGTTTGAAGAGGCAGCACTAAAATCATTAAACTTAAGACTTCAAGAAAAATAGCCTTGGAGGAGAGAACAACTAATAGTGTAACAACTTCTTGCCCTTCATCCTTCCCACTCATTCCCTGCAGCAGTCTTCAGGATCCAAACAAGCCTCTAGGCACATAGCAAATGTATGATTTGCACTTAGGGGCTGCTCTGACACATTCCTGTTTTAGGGGTGGTTGTTTTTCACTGTTCACTTCTACTCAGTTGGTAATTAACCTGGCATTATCTTTTTCTATGTTTCCTTATTCGTCCTTCTGCTTTGAAGGAAAATTCCACTGAAATGTCAGCTGCTCTGTGGGGGGAGGCTGTGAGTAGCATGTAGGTATCTCTCCTTATCAGTCTGCAGTGAAGAGATTTTGTTAGAATACCAGACTCCATTGAACACATTCATTATGATGATCTGATATTCCATCCAGAGAGGCAAAAACAAGAAAGCTAATAGATGTTCTGAAAGTTTAGTAAAACCAGGTTCTGTCCTCACATGTGAGACTCGATATCATCTGTTTCACTCAATATCATCTGTGGACAGAGTGGGTCAAATACCTGAAGTAGTCAGCTGAATAATTTCATAAAATGCTTCCCTGGTTCACTTTTTTGGTGTAACACAGCTGAAACACAGGGCTGAGTGCACCCTTCCATCTCAGCTCAGTAGCTCTTCTCTGTTTTCTCCCTGCAGCTGTTGAAGAACTGGACCCCATTGTTTAAGAACTACATAAAACGAGCGTCAGATCACTTGAATGCCTTATGTGCCATTGAGGAATTCTTCTTGGAACATGACAGTCTCTGCACATCCATAGCTAAAGTGAGTATCCTCTCCCAAATCTATTTTTGCTAGATTCACAGTGGAATGCATCCTATTTACATCATCACCTCTCTGCTTTAGGGGAGAGAATTTTGAGTCTTGGTGGAGAGGGTGTGTAGAAAATCCATTTATAACAATTTCTTAAAAAAAAAAAAAAGTTCTGTGTCTGCCTGTGCCTCTGAGGGAGCACAGCTGAGGGTGAGTATTAATTACCAGCCTGCAGCCTGTGGGGAGCTATTATTTTGCAGCTTCCAACATAGATGCCCTTGTTGTGTGACGCTGGAAGAGGCGAGGCCAGGAACCCCCTCTAGGAAGAGCTTCACTTAATTTATCTCTCCATGGTCCCTGGGATCTCACTGCTAAATGGTTTATCATACTTGGGAGTGCAAAACACAAAAGCTGGGAATAAAAGTGGAATTTTATTCAGGCCGAGCTAGTTACAAAATTGGGAATAAAAGGAACCTGTCATGTGGTTTATTATCTGTCACCCTGCTTCTGAGAATTTTCATATATTCCTCTTCACCGTCCTTCACAAATATTTTGTCCCTGCATTCTGACTGCCTTATCACATGGAGAGTGTTTGACTTGGATTGCAAGGCTCCTTTAGCAGCAACTCAGGAATCCCCTGACTGTTTTGGAAGAGCTCTCCTAGAGCCTGCTTAACTCTTGATTCCTCAAGAAAGAGTAATCCTAACTTCTTCTACCAGTGCTTCTGGCTGATGGCAAAGCACTTAGGACTGGAGCCAAAAGCCTTCAGTTTGGTGAGCCAAAATGTCCTTGAATTACAGCAATTGTTTGGCATGTGTCCATTGTTCTAGGGGCCTGGGTTTCCCTAGAGGCTGGGAATTGAAGTGACACTTTATATTGGGAGTTGGCAGCCAGCTTTGTTAGCGCTGTGCTGCAAGGAGACCGACTGCGAAGAGCCTGCAGCACAAAGGCACCCTGAGAAAGCCTGATCGTGTCTCCCCCTCGCTCACGGGGCAGGGGCTTCAGATGAGGAATGACCAATTGCTTTGACACCTGCCATAAGGCACTGCAGAGAGAGAGCTGGCAGGAGGAGGGGCAGAGCTGGATAGGTTCATGCTTCTCTGCACGTGTCACTGTTGAATGTGAGCCGGCATCAGTTGCTTGTTGGATCTTCTTTGGGGGTGGCGTTTGGGTTGCTTTAAAAAGAGAACTTATGTCTTGAACTGATGTCCTCTGTGACCCCTCACTGCCCACTGCTTTCAGTCATACCCAGCATCCTCAGAGCTCAAGCTGATGGGGCTTGAACTTTGACTCATTATGTGTCACAGCATCTGTCAGGAACATAAGGCTTGGTAGAAGAATCACGGTTATTTTTAACAGTAGAAGGAAAATGAAGCAGACTGAGTGCCTTCTGGTGAAGACAGAGCTGAGAGACACACATTACGTGCAAACTTTGTACTTGGACGTGAGCTAGTCCCAGAAGAGTTTATAGAGTGCCTCTTGCTCTTTTCTAATTGATGCAGGTGTTGATGACATTTTACCAGCTGGAAATTCTGGAAGAAGATGTAATTCTCAATTGGTTCTCTTTGCGGGACACGTCTGACAAAGGAAAGCAGCTTCGTAAAAACCAACGGGTGAGTCCGAAAGGTGTTGGGAGAGGTTGGGGTGGGGGAAGAGAGACAGACAACAGCTGCTGAAAGAAACTTTGAGTGAAGTTTGATGTCACTGTCACCTTCTGTGGAGCAGCTGCCATCACATGGTAGGCCAAGAAACACACCAGTGCACTGAACACTAAGCAACACAGATTTGTGCTCCAGAACAGGCGTTTCTGTGCATTCTGCCATAATCATCCTGTTTGGATGAGGAATGGAGGTAGTATGAGGATTGTTTCTTGTGGGCTCTCTGTAACACAAGGCCAGCACTTTCTGGAGTAGCAGCACGGCTTCTCTAAGCCAACACCCATTTGAAATGGGCTTTAGGCCAATGCCCTGTGTGCTGGCCCCATGCAATTCCTTTGAAGCTTTCATTCCTGGCTCAGCAGTCCCTTCACATATATTTCTAAGCATTTTCTGTACTGAGTGGTTTCATTTGGCTTCTGTTGCAAGGAGCATATAAACTTCCCTCCTCCATCAGGCAGAACTTTGTGCTGCAGTTTGGCTGAGCCCTGTTCCAGTCCTCCTCCCTGGATCTGGAAGAGAAGTAGAGGAAAAAAGTTATCTAAAGAACAACTTTGTTCAAGACCTTTGCAAAGTCAGCTATTAGTATAAGTCAGCAATGCTTTCAGCTGCTTGTTCAAGCCCAGTTAAAACAAAATGAGCTGCCTTTTTAATAGCAGTTTTTGACGGATGAGTTTTTTTCCCAGCAGAGTTTTCCTAACATGTCAGCTAAGGTGCAGCTGCCATCTCTTTGCCCTCAAGCTCTGAAAACCTCTCAAGCTTTTGTCTTTTTGTTGAGTGTTGGAGGGATTGTCTGACTGGAGGAATCTCCTTTAGGAATTAAATCAGTCTGCATTTGTCTGTGGCATCCCAGTTGTTTTTCACCTAATTGTCTCTCGCTCGCTCAATCTGCCTCCATTTCTGTTTCTTCTGGAAGCACTTTCTTGTGCATGATAGTGATGCTCACTCATACCGTGTATTTGTTGAGCATTTCCAGCATCTCCTAGGTGTCAGTTGTTACCCAATTACATTTCATTCTCTCTGCAGCTCCAGAAGTTTATCCAGTGGCTGGAGGAGGCAGAGGAGGAGTCGTCTGATGGCGACCAAGACTGACGTGGTGGCTCAGCATGAGAAGAGGCTCTCACTGCCTTTCTGGGCCAAGTGGGCAGGGCAAGATCAATGCCAGTGCATGGTGTGTAGATGTGGGGCCTGACATCGAAGTGACTGACAATCCCATCATTAGTTCAGTTGTGTGTTCCCAACTTTGCCACTTCCCTCCCTCCCTCGTTTGCACCTTATGTTGCAACTCAGTATAAAAACTATAAGGGAAAAGCAGGAGGCGGTGATACCTAAAATCCCTCTGGAGCCTGGACATGATGTACTATAAGCTATCTTTTGGGAGGTCCTTGTTACTAATACAAAGGGAGAGAGTAGATGCAAATGCATACGATGCCCCTGTAGATCTAACCATCAGGGTTGTGGAAGAATGGTCAGACAGCTAAGGTATTTGGAGTCATTGTTGCTTCTGGAGCTAAGGGAACTCCTGCTGAAGAGACACCGGCAAGGTTGGTGAGTAAGAGCATGTGGATTAGGATGTGGAGTGCAGGACTAGAATTCAGTTCTTGTGCCTAAAGAAGATGCAGCTGTTTGAGGACGCCCAAGGCATTTTGCAGCCTAGGAGGCACTTCTGTGATCTTTCCAAAAGGGAAAATCTCTTGCCATCTGCCATGCAAGGATCTAACACAAATTGCACAGTGGAGTTGGTAAAACCATGTGTTTCCTGTGCTGTAGCACTGGGGGTGATATGTGCTCAGCTTCCCCACAGGGTTGGTTGATGGTGGATTGGCTGTATGGATCGCCATATCCTGCATGTGATCGTTCCTCTGTGCCCCCCCAGCTTAGCAGACATGTTTTAGAGAAGTGTCTGTTTCTTTATTTTTTTTATGAAAAGGGAGCAGAGGTGCTTGGCTCCTCCTGCTGTACCAACTACTCTTGTGTTTTGCCCTGGGGGCATTGACTGCACCAGCTGCTTTGAGGAGAATGCAAGTTACTAAGTTCTGCTCCAGTGTGAAAAGGAGCGAATGGTATTTCCTTCAGCAGCACACGGTCTGTGGATCCACATGATTTCAGTTACATAAGCTTGCTTACTTCATGGCTGTTTATTTATTTGAAAACTTCCCTCAGACAGCAGGGAAAGTGCTGCAAACCCTCTGTGAGGCTCCGCAGCCGCAGAGCAGCTCAGCAGGCAGCAGGGAGTGAGTGTGCCTCTGGCTCAGACAATGTGTGGCAGCCTCAAGGCCTTTAAGAACAGCTTACTTGGAAGCGTCACTGTGCTGCATTCTCCCCTGCTCTCAAAGAACAGAGTGAAAAGGGTACTGCAACCATCAGCTTGTGTTCATAGGTGGGTTATTTGTTGGATGTGCTGACCTAGCCTCTGCCCCTTCAGGAGGAGCATGGAATAAATCCTTTGCAGGGGGAAATGCACTGGAGCTGCCCACTCAGGATATTTATTTGGCCGTTCCGTGGTGCCACAATTGTCAGTGAGGGGACAGCGTTGGATGCTGGAGACCAGGGATACTGCCTCTAAAAAGCTGATGTTCAGGCAGGGCCATCTTGTGCACTCACACTATCAGTTGCCAGGATTGTGCATAAATGTCCTTGTTTTCTGACATTGCAAACTCAGTCTTGTAAATGTTGGGGAAATAGTTGGTATCTGAATTTTCTGTATCTGCCAATATTTAATTCAGGGAGCAAATAAAAACTATCCTGGTGTTACCAGCTTGTTTGTTTTTTTGATTTGAAATTGTATGTCTCAAGTTTTACATGCCTGAGCAGGGCTTCGTGTGTAAGTTAAATAACTCATCACTGCTTTTTCCTCACATTTTATGCACACGATAGCCAGGTAGGAAATCAGCACAGTATGGAATTGGTGAAAGCATTTGATGGTAACTCATGACCCCTGTTTGCAACTAGAGAACAATTCATTAAAACTTCTGAAGTTTTGGAATCCTGAAGTGGGTGAGGTTTGGTTTTGTACAGAATTATGTTGCAAAAATGAACCTTAAATCCAAAGAAATTTGTTATAGTTTGTCATTATGGGAATTGATGGGAATGTTGGCTGATATGTCATGCATTGTGTCCTCCTGATGCTGGGAAATAGGAACTGGCAGAGGCAGGGAATTGGCAGAGGCAGCTACAGAGCCCTTAGTAAAACCATTTACAAACCAGCTGCAAGACTTGGTAATTTTAAAATCTCCTTGGACATCTCAAATATTTTTTTTTCCTTTTACAGGGTAAAGATGGCTTAAGAATAAATTTAACATGTAGCGCTGTAAATAGCTAAGTTTTGCCAGAAGTTCTTGATTATTTCTGCCAAGTAACAATTCCACTTTTGTTTTTTTTCCACATTCCTTCCTCCTTTGCTCCAACTCTGTGGTATGAGCTGCTTTTTACCTGGGATTAAAATCCAAGGGGAGAATGTTGCTCTATGGCCACATCCTTCAGGCGTTGGTGGTGTGTGTGCTGGGGTAGTTTTACAGATGCCAAGAATAGAGTAGCAAAAAGAAAACAAATTAGAACACTTGATACTCTCCAAGGTGGAGTTCTGGCATGGTGCAGCATCCTTATGTACTGATACGTGTTGTACTTTTTAAAGGAGCATTTATTCCATTGCTGAAGTGTAGGGTGGGCTTGATGCTTTGTTGTTGCTTCAATCAAGATGTTTTATTGTTTGGAAGACTAGAAATGCCTTTGAGAGCAGTCTTGAATGTGGAATCATTGCTACCCATCTCTGACCAATGTAAGCAATTAAGTACTTTATTTTCCTAAGGCCATAATAATCAACTTGTTTGACTTCCCATCTGACAGGGATGGATGGATGGATGGATGGATGGAAGGAAGGAAGGAAGGAGGGAAGGAAGGAAGGAAGGAAGAAAGTAACCTGGTATTCCTTTATCAAATCTATAAATTCAGTTTACAATAGTAACCCTTTTAAAAGAGGATAATAATTTGGTTTTGCCTAAAGGTGTAAGTGATGGAACTCAAGTACCTCCACCTCTGCTTTGGGCTGTTCCAAGGTGCACTAAAATGTCTGAAGCCTGTGTACTCTCTAAGGAGAAGCAATGTTATCAATGCTACAATTTTTAAGTTGCAGTAATTGCAAAAATAAGCCAACAGGCAGTTCAGAAACTCTTCCTTGTGGACCTTGGAGTGCACAGCACAATCCCCTCCTGCTAATTTCTTTGGCAGTGTGTTCTTAACTTCCATTCAGTGAGTCATACAGCACAAGGCCTCTGTGAGCAGTGAAACTGATCTGTTATTGAGTCTATTCAGTCACTTGGCCTGTTTTAAAAGAAAAAGCAGCTGTAGCAATGAGATTTCATCTACTACCACCCTGGGGGTGTGGCACCCCTCCCCTGAGCTGCATGTGCTCCCTTAGGAGCTCAGCACTACTGAAAATTGCCCTTTTGGTAACAAAGGTGTCTGATGTGTACAATACAGGCTCCAAGGTGCATCCAGGGCTGGGAGGTGGGTGAGACAGTGGCCCTGCCAAGGACACACTAGGATTCTTTCACATGTGCCTGCTTTTGGGGCAGGGAGGTGTTAAGATTAGCTCTGTCAGGGTTGACACAGGAAGAAGCAACTTAAACGAAACTTTTCCATTCCTGACCTGGATTCTTCATTCCTGGTACACCGGCTTTTACCACAGAGCTCTGAGCATACGGAAATTACAATCTTCCAAAAGCTGATGTGGAAACATGGGAGAGTCTCAGACCTCTTACAGCTTCTGCTTACCTGAGGACTTGCCTGGAATTTTTATTCTTTTTTCAGTTTAATGTCAGGTTCTTCCCCCAGTCTAGCAGTGCTGCTCAGGTAATTACTAGCAAGGCCTGCAGGACTCTTTAATGCATTAGAAGGCTTATTTAGCTCAGCCTGCCTGCCTGCCTGAGGAACTTGGCTCTGTTCCCTCTAGGATCTCTCTGGCTCCTTTTCCTACGGCAGGGGAGTCTAGTCTGAGGGCTGATCTAGTCTCATGCCCTGTGCAGGCCCATGGTGTGGTGCTTCCTCTGCATTTGTTCCTTCTAATCCAGGATGGTGCAAGGCGGTTCTTGCCCTTCCTGTTGGTGGGTGTTCCCAAAACTCCATCCACCCCAGCTTTGCTCTCAGCCACAACTCTGGGAAACTGCTGATGGAGATGATTCCTTGGTGCTTGCTGGGTGCTGGCAGGGTGTGCAGAGGGGAAACCAGACAGCCTGAGACTGCTGTGGAACAGAGGCAAGTCCTAGGGGCTGGGGTCACAGTGCTGATGACTGTAAGTAAGAGTGTGCTGGGGTCTGGGGAGACAGGATGGGAAGAAACCACACAGCCAAAGGGTGCCCACTTGAAGAAGCCATGGTATATGGAAGAGAGGATGCTCATGAAGAACAGAGGAGAGTCTGCTTGGTGAGCAAAATGTCTGAGTACTGGAGTTAGTTGCTGGATGGTGACAAGGGGTTCAGAGGGAAGCCTTAGCTGGAGAGGAGCTGGGGTGGGTGGTGGTCCCTGTGTGTGGTGGCCCTCTGAGACAGTACAGGGGGCTCAAAGGGTTCTGTACATGGGAGGATAGGGCAGAGATAGATATGCCTCATGTTTTGTAAGCTGTACTCATGGGGAATGTAGCTGGATGAGGAGCATGGGGAAGGCTGAGAGGTGTGTGATAAAGGACCAGGGCTGCAGAGATAGAAGGGGAGGCCTGGGGTGTGGACAGAAGCGGAGGTCGTGGGACACAGGAGTGACCCCGTGTGTGAAGCAGCATCAGAGGGTGTAAAGGGGGTGTGAAAGCTGAATGGGGGTGGGGAGCCTGGGAGAGGTATATTCCCAGCTGGCACTGGGAATGTGGGTGCACGGGGAGTACCCGGTTGTGGATAGGAGGATGGGGATGTAAAGTATCAATCCCAAGGCACCCACGGGCGATGGGGCTGGGTGGGCAGTCCCGGGCCATGCACCCACACGGGGCACAGCAGCAGCGGGGGTGGATGGGTGTGTGGGGGTCGGTTCCAAATGAGGGGGTCAGTGCCA
>WBNO01026735.1:40322-73379 GCA_013400575.1 Peucedramus taeniatus | reverse complement strand
GGGGGGCTGGAGAGCTCCCGCCCTCACGGGGCTGAGGCCGGGGCTGGCTGCACCCGCGGCCCCAGGAGCCCCCCGGGACGGCGGGGCCGGGACCCCGGGGTGGGGAGGTGCCCGACGCGGGGAGGGGGACCCCGATCCATCCTCCATCCCCATTGTCCTTCCTTGGCGAGGGTGGGGATGGTGACCCCCTTGGGTTCTGTCTGGGGGGACACACCCTCCGTGCACCCCAGGACCTCACCTGTGGGAGGCTGGTGGTGATACCCCTCTGTGCACATTCTCTGGGGTTCGTTGTCCCTCGATGCTGCCTCTGGGGACAGCCGCACATCCTCGGATCCCGCATCAGCTCTGGGGAAGCTGTGCCATGCTAACTCCTCAGTGAGGGAGCTGGTGATCCCCTGCTTAGGTGCCAGAGGCACCTTGGAGAAGACAGTCATCCCCATCTGAGGGTCACCCCCTCCCCGTACTCAGGATGTTTGGCCAACACCTTGCCTGAGGTTGGTATCTCCCATACAGCCCCCATTGGGGTGTCTTGGGTGGCATCCCCAGGTTGCATCCTACTCAGGACTGTCATTTGCCACCAAAAGGGCCTGGGCATCTCCCACTGTGCCTGCCTGGGGAAAGTGCCCCTTGCTCCCTCCTCCAAAAGGGTGTGGAGGTAGTGCCACCTCCATCGGCCCTTTACACGAAATGGATCTGGGGACAGTTTTGTTCTCCTACCATCCATTTTGGGGAGGGACATCCATTTTGTCAGCTTTGTCCTCCACATCTCATTTTTGGGAAACATGTGTAGAGAAGGCCAGCTTTCTCCTCCCCTACTTCCATGGAGAAGGAGTGAAAGCTCTCCACGCGCTGCCCATCTCTGAGCAAGGGGTGTGTGCAAGACCCACTGTACCCATGTACGTGTCCCATCCTCAAAGTGAGATGTCCCATGCTCAGTCTCTGGTATGGAAGAGGGGTGCAGCCCTGCCTCATATCCCATCTCCTGCAGGGCAGCTCTCTTTCAACTCTGGTGTTTCCATCACCCTTTGGTTCCTTCCATCACAGGTGACTCTTTGGAGGTGAGGAGGTGTTTCTGTCCCTTGTTTGGATGTTTTACTCACCAATCTTCCAGGGAGCCTCTGCTGTCTCCTACCTCTGTAAAGTTGGTTACTGTTCTGGGGAGCAGGTACCATGTGAAGCCAGCTCCCTGTAAGCCCTTTTGTCCTCATTCTGTTTTGTCCAGATTTCCTACATCTGACTTTCCTTTAGCTTTTTGAAGGACTTCTTTTTCCATCCTGGGACCCTCTTGGTTTCTACAACATGTGACCCTTTGCCATTCCTAGGACTTTGGGGTTTGAAGGAGTTGTGTGATCCTTCCTCTGAAGGTTTAGTGTTTACAGTAGGTGTTGTGTACGGAGCTGGGATTGCGAAGTGTTTTCAGTTTTATAGTCTTCCCAGTGTCTTCTCACTGCACCAAATACCTCTCTAGGCTGTGATTTTGGCTTGTACCCCGTGTTGAACAGGGCTGGGCCTGTTTGGGGCTTGGATGAGGTCTGTGTGGCTGCCTCAGCAGGGGGTGCTCTCCCCTCCTCAGCCAAATTATCCCAGTGCCCAGGTTCCCGTTAGTTTGGGAGGTGCCAGCTTTCAGATGAGGCTTGAAATTTGGAGTCTCTCCTTTGACCGCAGTCTGGGACGCTTTGCCTCCCTAAATTCCTCCTGACCCAGTGGAGAGCTTTAATCCTCAGAAGCTTCCCCGTTGTCTCCTGGCAAATAGAAGTCTCCAGCCCTCATTTTCCATAAATTTCCTCAGTAATCTCAGTTGTCCGTGGATCGTTTCCTGTCCCTCAGCTGTTGAGTAGTGCTGGGTGCTATGGAACAGCTGCCTCTCCCTGTCTCGGAGGGGACCGTGTTCATTGGTGGGAGAAGTGAATTCTCCATGCATGCTGTTTGTAAACAAATGCTTTGGGATCCTTTGAAATGTTGTTCTTGAAGTGAATTCAAACTTGTCTTGAATGAAACATTGCCATGTGGGTGGGAGAGTGCACAACTATAAACAGAGTTTAGTAATAAATAGCAGCGTCTTGCATTGGGAAGAGGGGTCTGGTGGCCAGTGAGGTTTTGTGCTGTGCTTTTTCATCCTCCTCTATCTCTTTAAGGTTCTACAAGAGGAGCTAGATAAAAAACGATAAAGCAGCATAGGGAGTTATAGTGAGTGATAGCAGGGAGAGGGGAAAATCACTCAGGAAGACACCACAAGATCAGTTGTGTCAGAAATGCATGGGGTGAGATTTTTGTTGTGACCAGTTCAGCTAATTTGTCTGGGAAGCACAGACTGCTCTGGAAGGGAAGGTGCAGCTGAGAGGGGGTTGGGGGCTGTGTGTGGGCAGTCTGTGTCTTGGAGAAGTCCTGGGCAGTGAGTTGTGCAGTTGAAGCAGCATGTATAAGGCCTGGGGTGTGAGAGAGAGAGCAAACCTCTGTCACCATGGATGCTTCATCAGGAAAGCTGTGTCTGCTGCTTTCCAGAGAGCTGAAGAATGTGCTGGTCATTAGCTGGAACATGGTGGGAACAACTAGAGCAGTCTAGCTGCAGCCTTGTCTCTGAGAAGCCCTCAAGCCCCAGGCCGCGCACAAAATTTCATGATCCCTGGTAATTAATGTCCATGAGAAAGAGAGCCATTGGCCTGCAGGGAGAATCAGAGACAGAAGGGCAGAGGCACCTTGGCTGCTTGACTGCAAATGCATGAGCAATTAGTGAAAACTAGACTGGAGGTTAACAATGGTGGCATTCAGAAGCTGTGTGACAGGGAAAAGCATTTCTCTCTCTCACACATGTATTCCTCTCAGCTCCTTCCCTAGGAGGATTCCCTCAGGGTGCCTTCTGCCTGGCTTGTGCTGGGCTGCTGTCCATCAACTGGGCAGTGTCCAGGAGGAGGACCTAGGTTAAAACTCCCTCAATGAATGAAGAAGTAGATGGCTTTAGGGCAGCTCATCAATGAGGAGGAGGCCTGCAGGTCCCATGGTTCTGCTTTGGACCTTCTGCTGGATCCCTGTGGCATAAACCAAACTTTTACTGTCATCTTATTAGGAATGGAGACATCTCACCTTCCAGAGCCAGCTGGAGCAGAATGTCCAATGTTTCCTCTCACCTCTGTTGCCCAGTCTGAGTCTTTCTTGCTCTTCCTCCTTTTTTCCAGGCTGTGGATCTGCAGTCTGGTATTCCCTTCAGCTCACCCCATCCCCTGTAATACTGCAGTATTACAGTCTCGGTGTGTGGGATTTTTCATTCTTTTGTTTATCTTGTTAATATTTGTTTGCTCTGAGAATCAGAGCTGTGATGGAGCAGCTTCAGTGTTTACATCTCCTTGGAAATGAGAACTGAGGTTCCCCTGGGTGGCTGTGGAGTTGTCGGGCTATGGCAGGAGTCAGTGCTCAGCTTCAAATAATTAAGACCCCAGAGTGGTGTCACTTCTGGGTGGCAAGGAGGAGAAATGAGAAGAATTCCTGCACCTGGTCCTGGGGAGAGGAGTTGTGAGCAGCAGGAAGGCTGTAGGGTTTTGTTCCTGATGCAGAGGGCTACAGCTGTACATAACAGGGTGCAGATATTTGTGCCCTTGTTGGCTTTGTGTGCTGCTGATCCCAGAAGTGGAGGCACATGAAGGTCAGCTGATGGCTGGTGTGAGTGTGGCAGCGCACAGGTGTGCTAGACTCTTCTTGGACCTGAGATGCTTTGTGTGGATGTGTCTCACCATGAAGTGTGGAACTACCCTTGGCTGCTAACATTGCACTCATTAGAGAGGAAAGGTTTCCTCCTGCAGCTTGAATCTTTTCATTCAGTGTTTCACAGGTAAGACCTGTGTGCTGATCAGCAGGAGAGCACCTTAGATCAGTGCAGTGCTGTGACTGCTTTTGAGATCCATATTCTCCATCAGACCTCCCCCAGGTTTTTCATGGTATTTTGAGCATACTTTTTTTGTTCTTAATCCTTAAAATGTAATTTCCAGCTATGCCTTGTCTTGTCCCTTTGACACTGGGAGCTTCTTGGACAAACATTTGTGTGGCTGTTAGCATGACAGAGCTCTCAGTTCCATAGAGGTGCTGCAAGAATAGGACTGTAAATTCTTCTGGGCAGCTGGGAAGGGAACAGCCATGCTGATGGTCTGTAGTTTGTAGTTTGCTGGGACATAGGCTTCAGTCATGTGTAAAGTGTTGTCTCCTACTCCAGCCCATCATGAGAAATGTACCTGAGCAGCATGGACTTCTCACCAGCCAGGTATTGTGCTTGTTTGCCTCAGCTGAACTACAGATTTGTCTTTTTGTCTGGTACAACTCTGAGAATATTCTTATATCAGCTGAAATGTATGTCTTTTGATTAATTTTTTTGTTTCTTATTGATACTGCTCATTTTCTATTGATCAAAATGTGTTCCCACAGGGGCATGTTAAAGTTTGAGCTAAACTTTTCAGAGCATTTTAATGAGTGTAATTTGTGTGTCCAGGTAAATCCTTAGCACCTGGTCTGAAATTCTGCCTTGTCTTTCCATAAATTGTGGAGTTCCTAAAAGTTTGAATTTCTTTTGCCTGTGAAGAAATCACTCTGGTGATCATTTAGCTTATCTTCACTTGGCCACCTTCCCTCTTTTAGACTGGAGAGCAGAAGGGCCTCATTCTTCTGCAAGGGGACCACTCCTCCATCCCCATCCTACTGGTTCTGCACAGCTGGGAGAGCAGCAGTGATCTGAGGTACAGTGGTGGGATGATACTACTCCTGCCACTGCTGCTTTCTCCCTCTTGCAGGTCTCCATTCCAATTTTAGTTTCATAGCTGTGGTGAGTGACTCCTTGGTCTCAGCTGTGAAGTGAAAATTGGTATCCAGCTAATCACTGGCCCAGTATCTTCTCCAGACCTGCTTAATTATCACCTGCTCTCCAAAGCCGGGTATGAGGCAGTGATCAGGACAACGCTCTGGAGGCAGAACAAAGCGGGCGCTGCGGGAATTCCCAGAGTAGGGGTCAGATGCCGTTGGTATTTGGCGGCCTCATCTCTGCACATGTGCATGAGGAAACGCGTTGATGCTCTCTGAAAGGCTGAGTGATTTATTTTTATTGCAGGGTCTTTTTGAAATTGATACCAGTGGTGACTGTCCTTCTGGCTGGAAATGCTGGGAGCTGGGGAAGGGATCCTAAACTTAATAAGCAGTGTCAGTTTCTAAGCAGTGGTGAGCCCTGGCATGGTGCCCCTGCCTTTCCTGCCAGCTCTTTGTAGCATGTGTTGGGGGAGTTGTTTTATTTTGATTTTGGGAACTTTTTAAAATTTATTTTTAATTGGAAACTTTTACTGTCTTCATAAGACCTTTGCCTGTCCCATGCCCCTGATGGAGACTGCTTCCATGTCAGCATGAATTTCATGCTGGGAGAGGTTGGCAAGAAGTCCATGAGTGAAAGGGCCTACAAAACTCCCTTGCATGCTCACGTCCTTTGTGCTGCTCTAAGTGACAGCATTAACCATACTGGAAGGTGGCCATCACTTTTTTCCAGTTTCTAGTCAGTCCCTGCTCATTCCATGTGGAGGGGAGCACTTCACACGTCAAAGGCCACAGCACCTCATCTGTTGTGCTCCAGAGGATGTTTCCATGCCTGCTGTGAGGTGAGCTGCCCTGGTTAGCAAGGACCCACCAGCAGTTACTTCAGACATTTTGCATGTAGGTTACTGCAGCCTGTGCCTCTCTCTCTGCTGAGGATTTGGCAGAGAGCTGCTAACCACTGTCTGCATTTGTGGTGGGGAGTTCCTGTAATGCTGTAATGCCTGTGCTAGGGGTGGCCCATGGACACTGGAGCTGATTCTGGCTGGAGCTGCTGCTGGAGGCCGTTTCCAAGTGTTGTGGTGGTGGTGGGGGCTACAGCAGTGCCAGGGTTGAGGTGAAGATGGAGATGGTTAGTTGACAGTATTCCCTGCTTCCATGGATTGTATTGTCTGTGCCTGGCCCTGTGTGTCCTGCTGTTCAGACCCAGCTATTGCTGACTCTGTAGGTGTCCAGTGTTCTCAGTTGTGGTTGGAGCTGTGCTCTGAAGGCCACATTGGATGGCAGTCACAGCCTGGTTTCTTTGCCCAGGGGTGGTGTTCGGAAAGCCAAGTTAGCCAAATCAGGCTGCAGACCAATTTCCCTAAGGCCTTGTGTGTCCTATGCAAACAATGAAGCTTTACAACAGCTATTGAACTAGTTTGCAGATAGAACTGCTTAGATTTTTTTTTTTTTGACTGAATGTATTTTGTCCCAAAATATGGTGTCATGTTGAAGCCAGCATTTTTCTTGGAGAGGCATTGTTTTCAGTTATGTGTTTGATGGGAATGTTTCTAAATTTTAAGCTTCTTTTGTCATTTCTGAAAAAAAGAAGGGTCAAGAAACCTTTACTCAGCCATGTGTATGCAGATGTTTTGGTGCAGTTCAGTGTTCTGAAATCATCTGGAGGACTCTGGTACTCCAAATTCCAGCACAGAGCAAAAATCTACCTTGATGTCTCAGAAATTGGTGCAAAAAGTAAATCAGTCTGCCCCAGTTGTGGTACAGCTGTGCTCCAGCATGGTTCAGTCTTGGAAGTCAAGGCAAAATGCCATAAAAAATGGCTCATGAACCACCATAATTTGGGTCACAACCTGAGCATTTTTTGTTCCTGTGGTATGATAGTGATGGCCCCACTGCTCAGTTTTCTGGTTCCTGCTGAGATACATGTTTTTTCTAAAGTGAACTCCAGAATTTCATCTAGAACTTTGCCATTCCCAAATCCCAGACATTGGCTCACCCACAAGGTGGGTACTGGGTCTTCTGGGTGATGGTGTAAGCAGTGATGTTCCTTCCTACATGGCTGCAGTGAGAGCAGGATGTTGCTGGGGAGGCTGCATTTCATAATGGGCTCTGAGAAGGAAGATGCTGACATGCAAGGGTGGATGGTCCACAAGCCCAAGGTCATTGTGCTTGGAGGACTGAGCTTTCAGTAAGTCCCTCTTCTCCATCATGCTCCTGGCCTCTTTCTCCTGTGATTTCTTCACCTGGTCTCCCAGCAGGTGTGAACTCTTGAAGGTGGAGGCTGCCACCCATCGCTATGCACATGGGGATGCTCAGGAAAGAAGGGTCTGTGAATATAAGCAAAGAAAATCTGATTTCCCCTGCAGCTTTTCTGCTGCACACATGGATTTGGCTCCAGTCCTCTGTCAGGGTGGGCATCAAGCCCTTCATCTAGACTTGAAAGCTGTATATGTAGAGGTGTAGGGAGCATAGTTGAAATTCCTGAAGTCCTTTTTGAGCTCAGTATACTTAAAGGGGTGGGAAGCCTCTTCCATGTCTGCATGGCAGTTGCTGAACTATTCTGAGCTGAGGGTACCTGCTGTAATGAATTGCTACTCCTCCACCCTTGACTGCATCCAAATAGATAGAACAATGTTGTGGTTTAAGATATTTGATCTGTGAAAAAGCCCATGAAGGGGAGCTGGGCTTGCAGAGAGCAACAGATCCTGAGTCTGCAGGAAATTGCCTTCATGTTGCACCAGCTTTGCATCGTCTTGCACATCTGATGAAGCAGCAGTCAGGACTGTGTGGTTTTGGTGTTTCCTATTGATTTCCTCCTCTCTCCATCCCTTGTTTGTTATTCAGAGTCTGCCCTTCTGACCTGTGCTGGATGGATTGTTGTTTTCCAGAAGGGGGATGTGGCACCACGTGGCTATGTTACTGTTTGTCCCGCTGGTGCTGGCTTGTTAGGCAGCAGCTGGCAAGTTAAGTAAAACTTAATCCCGCTGGTGGCTGCTGTTGGAAATTTTTGGACCAAATCCTTTTGTAAAGGCTTTTTGGAAGGCGTTTCAATAAGGTACAAATAGGGGAATTAGTCTAATCTCTGTGACTTTGTCTGCTTTGTCCATGTGCTTATCTGTGTAATGCCATGGTGGCCTTAGGAGAGAGTGTGAGCTTTTGGGCTGTGGTCTCGGAGGACTGCATTAGCTTGCAGAGCTGAAGCATTAGTGTTTCCCTGAGCCCCAAAGCTCTTGGTTTCACTTGTTTCCATTGCTATGTTGTTACTACTGTAGCACTAATATTAAACCCATCCAGGAATGGGCTGGAACTCTCGGGAGGCTTTGGCAGGCAGAGATGCCTGGCGCTGACCTTCCTGTGCTGTGTAATTCTGTATCACAGTGGAGGGTTGGGACTGTTGTGGTTGTTGTATCAGTTTTTTATTAAGGGTGACATGCCAGAGGCATGATTTTTCCAATCACAGCCAGCTATGGAAGGCAGCAGGAAGCAGCATTTGGGTACCCTACTCCACTAAATCCTTTGTGGTGATTATCTCCTCACTGGGATATTTGTCCTTGTGTCTTGTTGGCTAAAATTTGTTAGGATGTTAGAGCTGGAGGAAAAGAGGATGCAGTGTGAGCAGAGACTGAGTTGTGCAGGCTGTCCTTCTGGTCCTGGCTGAAGACAGAAGCTGAAGTGGGAAAGGCTTCCTCACATGACTTGGAGCAAAAGCTCTGTTTCTGGGAGAGCTGTCACTGGCTGCTGTGTGGGAAGGTCTTTCCTCTGCTGGTTTTTGACCTGCCCCTAGAGTTTGGAGAGGAATTTATTTGCTACGTGGCCCCTCTGATCGCTGGCAGCTGTCTCTGCGATAGGCTGGGAGTTCTGGCTCTGGGTAACAGAGTTTGTGGACTTTTGCTTGTTTGCTGGTGGCTACAGGCTGGTTCTGGGGACACCAAGAGTGCCAGAGGGGTCTGTGTTTCAGGAGCTTTGGCTCTGCATTGATTATTATAGCAGGAAGGCTGGTGTTAGCAGTAACCTGCCCATGCCTGGGCTTCAACTCTTTTCCTCAGCATTACTCTGACCACCTGCTCATGGTCTTTTTGTGTCTCATGATCTGTGAGCAAATAGGTTGTCCCCTGTACACTGCATTGTGCTGTGCTGCTGTTGTTGACAGCCAGAGCAGTGTCAGCAGCAGGTGACAACCTTGGCTTGGTGGCCTGATGCCATCAGGGCAGGGAGAAAGTTGCTGCAGTGCCGATGGCTGCTGCCGGTCGGCCCCAGGGAGCAGCAGCTTCTTGAACTGAAGCTTTTTCCAGAAGCTGTGATGGATATGCAAACTCCATACTTGTGTTTGCATACAGCTAACCAGCTGTCCCAGTTTATTCAGCCCTGCCTAGCTCAACCAGTATGTTAGGAGTTGGCAGTTGTGGCTTTGAGACCCTTCACAAGAGAAACATTCCATGTGATGTGATGGTGATTTCTGGAGGTCAATGGCCACTGCCCAGCCTTTGGTGCAGTTGTCAGAGACAGCAGGTGGAAGGTTTTGCATGACAGGGTCAGGTCCAGGAGTTCACAGTGTCAAAGAAAAACAGCAGTTGGACCTGGTGCTACACTGATCCAAAACACTGTCCTTTTCTAAACTGAGGGGAAGCTTACCCTCTTGTTGAAAAGGAAGATGATTCCTGGTGTAGAGGTGAGTCCTGGTAGGACCTGAACTAAATTCTGTACATGGGAATGTACTGAATTCTGTACATGGCAACTGTGAAGATTTTTAATTTACAGTAATGTATTGGGTCCTACTGTATGGCTTTCATCTGCTTTCTGGATCTCTAGTTGAGAAAGCTGTGTGCCAGCACATGATTGGTTTGGCTGGGACTGGAGCACCTTTCTTGTCTCTTCCAGCAGTTGAACAGTATTTTCATGCTTGCTGGGTTGTTGGCTGGAGGGCAAGCCTGGCTGGCCTGGTAAAGGAGGCTTGGTAGGTTACTTGTATTGTTGCCCTATGTTTTGAATGGAGTTTAGTGAATAAGACTGGTGTTAGTGAAATTGATGAAGTATATTAAAGGCTACTAAAACGTGCTCTATTTGCTGGTTTTTCTATACAGGGAAGTTTTTGTACCATTTGCTGCATGACACCATCAAAAGCAGAAGAGAAAGAAAAAATAATTAAGTGTCCCTGGCCTAGCAATGGTCAGAAAAGTTTCTTATTGAGTGTTCAGACCCCTCATTCTCTCTTCTGCCTTCTGCATTTTAGGACCAGAGGGATATAGTATCAGTGTTTGCCCATTTTTCAGAGTACTGCCATAGCTTGTGATCTGGGACAGAGTTCTGTCTTTGCCACCATGCAGCTGTTGTGACACTGAAAGGCTCTTCTTTGCGTGAGTCCTTTTCATTGTCTTTGGCAAATGTTTTGTGGTGAAAGTTTGTTGTGAGCTTTATTAACTGCCTGTTGGTTTTATAGGAGTTGTCTGTATGTCTTACAGACCCAGTTAGCAGAGCTGTTGCTGATGGCAGCCCAGCTGGATGTGCAGAGTAGGTGCAGCCATCTACAGCCTGTCATGCTTCAAGACCCCTTCCCATCGGGTAGGAGGTTGAGTCGGTTTCCTGGGGAGACTCTTGCAAAATTGTTTATGCAAGGAGAGAGTAATGTGAGCTGGTCAGTGTCTTGAGGACAGGACACATGTGGAGGCTGCTTTGTCATCTCCTCGCGGAGATCTGTCATTAAGTTAAATTAATTATTAACATGATGGGGGGAAATGAACCTTGCTCCTCTTCCCCACAGACATCTGCCTTGGTCTGTGTGGTCCCAGATCTGCTGTGGAGGTATCTGGCTGGCAGAAGGGTGCTCCTAGAGCATAGGGCTGGTACTGGGCAGGACTTTTGTGCTGGCAGCCCCTGAGGAGGTGTTGGTGAGCGGACTGCTCTGTGCTTCCCCAGGTGTGGAAGTCCAAGCTTTCAGACTTTGTTTCCCACCCTCCCCCTCTTCCCAATTTCCCCCTCTTCTCCTCTCCTTGCTCTCCCGCTGAGTTGATGCTTTTCCAGGAATGAGCTGTACTGCTGGCCCAGCACATTCCACAGCAGCAGCGCTTTCTTGGCAGGAGCCTCGCTTGCTGTTAGAAAAAGCAGGACTGACTTGGTGTCCCTCAGCTGAAGGCCAGAAAAGGAAGGCCTGGTCTTGCATTCCTCATGGTGCATGCAGAGCCTTCACAGGCATCACGGCCTTCTCCCTTGCTCGTGGTGTATGTGCAAACCTCACGCTGCCCCCCCAGCAGCCCTTAGGACTCTTTACAGCTCCTTACAGTCGTCTTAACCGGTGTGAAGTCCCTGGACATTGCTTTTCTAGCCAGCCTAGAAAGGGGGGAGTGACTTCTCACTCATGGGGAGCTGCAAGGAGCTCCCTGAGAGGCCCAAACACCTCATTCACAAGCTTCTTGATAAGCTGGTGCTGTCCTTTGCATTTTGTTACCAGCAGCAGCCAGATAAACCCTTTGTCCACCTCTACAGTTTTTTCACCTCTCTCTCTTTCCCTCTGTCGGCAGGAGCTGGGGTTTTGCAGCTCTGCCTTGTGGGCTCTTCCTGCTGTCTGTGTCCAGATGGAGCTGAGTGTCACAGCAGACCAAGCCTCCTTCCTCCGGTGCGCTTGCTGTCTCACATCAGTGTGAACCACAGCAACCACATCAGGATTTTACCCTCTCTCATACACATCTCTGGCTGGGGCCTCTTTGGACCTGTTTCTTCTCCCATCCTGAATACAAGCCTGGCTTTTGGCCACAGTTACTATGTCTGTGGAACTGTCTCCGTTCCCTAAAGGTCATTTCTGCAGATGTTTAACCTCAAATCTTTTTTTCTCACAGTGAGTCCCTGCACTTGTGTTGTATCTTTGTGTTGGGCTATGCAGGCTTTTAGTTGTTGAGGAGCTGAAACTGAGCTAGCAGCGTGAAGAACCTGACTTAGCTTCTGCTGGAAGTTCCCGTTTGTCCTGATTTCCAATTCAAAGAGACTGAAAGTGTCACTGAACCTTCGGGGGCCTGCAAAATGCTTTCTTTGATGATGTCTGTAAATGTCCTTCCGGAGGAGGTTGGAAGCATCGCTTGGGCAGGGCGGGATTAATTAGCGTGGAGGTGTCTCCTGCAGTCCCCGTGCAGCTTCCTGCTGCCGGTCGGTCGGTGGAGGACAGGCCTGTCGGGCTTGTTTGCAGAGCAGGGCTGCAGCCAGATGGTCACTCTGGGATCAAGGTGGGAGGGGCCGCCAGGGCTCTGGGCTCACAGTGAAGTCAGTCCGTAGCTTTGCTTTGATAAGTGCTGCTCCCGGGCAGGCCTCAGAGCCTGGGTGGCTCCTTCCTAAATGCCATTTCTTTTCCAGTCTGGACTAGGTGAACAGGGGGTCTGATCTCTGTCATCTCCCACCCAGTGATACCTGTAGGACTGAGCACAGGTCCAGCTGGAGCCAAGCATTGCCCAGACTTAGGGGCTGTGCTTGTCCTGGTGTTTGTCCAGTGGAGTGATTGCAAATGTGTTGATAAGGGCTTCTCAGGGAAAACAGTTGGCATCTTGGATGTCTGTTCAGCCCTTGCCTGACTGACCGTGGAGGAAAAGCACAGAGAGCTGGGGGTGGTGCATGAGGAGGCTGTGGAGCAGCAGAAGTGAACATAGTTGAGGGAGGCTCTAGGCCCATAGCAGGGGGACTCTGACTAAATGGTCTTTAAGGTCCTTTCCAACTCAAACCATTATCTGAAAACGAAAGAGCCTACTCTTGAGGAGTGCAGGTAGTAGCTTGAAATGGAATGACCTTTGAGGAATCCTTGTGATGCTCCCTGGACTTGTTAGGAGGGCAGGGGTGGCCATTCCTGCACAAGTGCAGAGGTGTGTTACCGTTTTGGTAGTAGGACAGCTGCTAACAGATGATTTGTGCTTCTTGATTCTTGAAAAGCACACCAGGTAAAGACAGTGCCGCAAAGGAATTCATGTTCACATGGGGTGCAGGGACAGGAGGATAGCAGGTCTGACAGAACAAAACCATCGACAAATCTGTGTTTCCCCTTTTACCTTGTGCTGCAGCATAGAGGAGCAGTGCAGAACACCCTGTCGGGGGGGTTGGAAGGGGAATTAAATGGGAGAGTGACAGTCTGTTCATGGTCAGAGAGCCCTTCTCACCCCAGTGTAATGCAATTTGTACTCCTCTCCTTTGCACGGGAGGTGAAAATACAGTCAGGGAGACCCAAAGAGTGCATTGGCTTACAGAGACAGACAGCTCAAATCCTCTAATCCTGTTTGATTCATCCTGTTTGCCTGCAAAGCCCGAGGTCTCGCCGGTACACGCGTGATCACTGCCATGTGTATTCTTTGGTTGGGTCTGTAGCTCTTGGGTGAATTGTATCCCCTTGGGAAACACACATATCATATCTGGGCTTAATCTAACAGGCACATACTTCCCAACTGAAATCTCAACACTCACAGAGAATTGCCCTGTCCAGTTTTCTACTCTGGTGAAATGGTTGCAGAGCTCATCCCTGTGGCTTCAGCATTATCTTAGAGAAGAGATGAGAATTTTATTCGAGAGCCAGGAGTTGCTCACATTTGGGTAGTAAAACACGAAGGTGCTTCCTTTTGCTATGCAGCATTATTAATCTATATGATCAATTGGAAGCAAGACATCCCTGCCCTAAGGGGAGTGTACTAGAGGTCTTGAAAATGAGATCACATTTCTAGTGTGTAAATCCCTGAAGCTTGTGCTGTTCGGTAACTTTAATTCCCGATTTTTTTTTTTTTGGTTGGTTGGTTGGTTTTTTTTTTTTCTTCCTTTGTGAGCTGTAGGAGATGGGGGCTGTTAAGGCTACAGGAATGACCAACCTAATTGTGCACTTCTGGAATGTTGTAAGAGAAGATTGTTTATAATTTAATTTCTGGGCTTTGCACTGTTGGAAAGAACGCTGCTCTGTAAAGGTTTTTCCTCTTAACAATTGAGGGGACATCTTACTTCTTTCATTTGCTCTACTAACTTTGCATCTTTTCAGTGTGAAATTGTAATTGCTCAGTTGTCTTCTCAATCTTTGCACATCCCCTGTTTTTCATCCTGGCCATCAAGCTGTCCAACATGCTCGAGAGGTCCCCATCTCTACCTCCCTTCTTTTTACTGACCCCTCTGATGCCAGATCCAGCTTTTGTGTTTGCCACCAAGTCTGTGATTTCTTCTCTCTGAGTATCCTCCCCGCTGCAAGCCCTTAGATATGTAAGTTGGGGGACAGGACTGTCAGAAACAAGCAGTAATTGCTGCTGAGCTCCAAGCCTGCCTCCAAATGTGAGGTTCAAATCCTGTGGAAGCCTTTGTCCATGCCTCTTGGATTTCTTCTTTCGCTGGGCTTGTGTTACTCCATCAGAGTTCTTCGCAGGGACCTCGCTGTGGCTAGTGGATGCTGCTCAGGAGAGATCAGAGCTGGCTGAAGCTAGAAACTCGCTTGTATCCACAGCCTCAGCCAGGCTGGAGGCCACCGAGGGGAAACGAGGAGGCTGGAGCAGAGCAGCTGTGCTGGCGATGTGTGCGCAGCCGGGGTCTGACACGGCGCAGCCGTCTCCGCGGCTTGGGGTTTATGGCCTCCTTTCTCTCCTGTGCACACTCTCTTGTTCCCCACCTTCCCTTCATTCCTAGGACATGACTCTGTGATATAAAATACCCTCTAATTTCCTGAGCCAGGCTGGAACTCCCGGAGAAGGCAGTGTCTGCTTGTCTGTCCCTCACCCGCCTCTGCATCTATGTTCCAGGCTGCCAGCTGCTCCCGCCGGCAAGGCAGCGGGAGGGAAACTGGGAGCATGGCACCTTCCCAGGCCATGGGGAGAGGGTCTGCTGGCTCCAAAGGAGGAGCTGGTGGGAGGGTAGGGATGGAGCCAGGGTTGGAGCGGGGTTTTCTTTGCTTCCCTCCCTGCTGCCGGGGTTGTCCCTTCCCCTCCCCCAGCTGCATGGGAGCAGATGTGCTGCTTGTGTCAGCCCTGGCAGCCCCCTCCGCACACCCCAGCCGGGCTCCTGCACAGCCAGAGCCTCGTCCCCTCCTCCTCTTCTTCCTCCTCCTCCTCCCCCCGGCTTGGCCCCGTGTCACTGGGGATGGCGGTGGAATCATCCGCCCACTCGGCCTGCCTCCCCTGTAACCCTCCCTCCTTCCTCCCTCCCGCAGGTCTCTTTGTTGGAAAATTCAAGGCAGATGAGTGCCGGGGAGCGCTGGGCCTGCGTGCCAGGCGCTGAGCTGCAGCTTGGCCTCGGCATGTCTGCTGGCCCCAGGGTGGGAAGGGGGCTGGTGGTGCCCGGCTGCAGGGCAATTCTCTGGGCAGGGCAGCAGCACCGAGGGTCCTGGACTCTCACTCGCCTGGGCAAGGCTCGGGTTACTTCCACATGAAAGGTTTTTTTTTCCGGCCACCATTCTTAGCCGTGCTGTACCCACCCCCCAGCAGGACGTTGGAACATTTAAAACCTGACAGTAAACTCAAAGCAGTCCCTCTGAAATCAGCGTTAGGCAGATGTTTTCCCTGGGCTCTGAGAAAAGGAAAGGCTTGGTGAGAGCCAGAGAGCCTGAACTCCTTCTGGGTCTGCTCTTTCAGCAATCCCGTGCTCAGACCCCATCAGGTGGGGGCTGTTCCCAGCACATTCAGAGCATGGCTTTCCCTGCCAGCACATCCGCGGGACAGTTTCATCTCATGGCTTCCTCTCCGTTCAAGCGCGGAGCAGAAACGTGGCACTGCTCACAGCTCCCCCAGAGGCTGCTCGCTCGGTGGCTTCTGACGTGTGAACCTGCGGTCGTGTCCGTGCGAGAAGTGTGACTGGAAGAGTGGTGAGAGGTGGGAGGAGGAAGGCTGCAGCTAGGGCTGAGGCTGGAAAGGAATGGAGGAGGAAGGCTGCAGTTCAGGCTTAGGCTGGAAAGGAATGCAGGGCACGAATAGCTGGGATGGTGTGAGGGGTGACAGATGTGAGCTGCACTGCAGAGATATTCGTGCTCGGCATGTGCCTGACTCCAGCACTATCAGTTTTTGCTCTGCAGAGTCTAAATATATAATCCATTGTGTTCTGGCATCTGGGTGATAAATAGTGATAAATAATGTAGTGGCTGGGGAAGGAGGGAGAAAACTGCTCCGGGGTGGAGCTGACCCCTGGGATGTCTGGGGCAGCCGCAGGGTAATAAGAGTGAGGAGGGACCAGCTCTCAGGACAGAGGGAGCTTGTTCTCCATCAGGCATTGCAGCTGAGGCTGAATGGGCGGGTCTTGGGATTGGTTTCCTCTGTCCCCACTGAAAGTGGAATAGTTGACTTGTGCTGTGCAGTTGGTCACCTTGACCCAGCAAATATATCACCCTGTCCCTTCACCCACAGGCAAGGCTCTGTGTCCCTGAGCAGGCAGCATGTAGCACTGAAAATTGGCTCTGCCTGAAGTTCTCTCTAGGAATTGGATGCAGTCCAGGCTGCTGGCGACAGTATGAATGGATGCTAGTGCAGCCAGGGCAGGGTGCATGTGTGTGTGCACTTGGAAGTGAGAAGACGACAACTTGCCTGCATTGGAAAGGGCTGCTGTGGGCACCAAAGAGGGTGGGTCCCAAGGGGACTGCCTGTATTTGACATTCATCTGGGCTGCAGGGGCTTTGGGCAGAGGCTGGCACAGAACATGCTGAAGAAGCGTTAAGCTATCAGGGTTTTAATCCATCGTCACTGCTCCTTTCCTGCTTTTCCTGCTTCTCCATCTGTGCAAGAGGAATTAACACACATCCTGGGAGTGGATTAGACTGCTCAAACCATGACCTCCTCATCTGTGCCTTCTGGGGATGGGTAGCCTTTGTGCAGTCCCTTTTCTGGCTCTCCAGTTTTGTCCGGGATTGTGGGTGCCAGCTGCCAGCAAAGGCCTGGTGAGGTGCTGCCTTTCACCCCGTGGGACAGCCCTTTGCTGAGTGTGTGACACCGGTGCAACCAGTGGGGCTGGCAGGGTGGAGCAGGCCTGCTCCCCAGCTCTAGGCTTCCAGCACTGTTCATTTGCCTTTTGCTGATGCCTTGTGAGTGTTGGCAAGCCTTGTGTCCTGTTTTTGGGGACAGTTGGGGCAGCTGTTGGCACACACCTCCCACAGCCAGGAGCCCAGAGTGCCTGTTTCTCCAAGCCCCAGCGTGCTGCGACTTGGTGGCACTCTGGGACAATGAGTCACAGCTCTGTGTCCCACCTTTGCATCCTCTTCAATTCCCCGTGAGTTGGGGACTAGCTTGGGGACCTTTCAGAGCTACTGATAGGATTCCGCTTCACAGTGGTGTTGTATACTTATAATCTACTTACTTGTAATGCATAATTTCTCTTAGTTTCACATTATTTACTTTGTTCTTTTTCTTTTTTGTTGGACTTTCCCCCTACCCCCATAATTTATTCACTATCTAGTTACTTCATGTTTTAAGCATAATATGTGTCAAGCTACCTTAAATATAGGTTGGAAGTATAGTATCACAAACTAATTGTAATATATTTTTGTATTAAATAAGAGGGCTTTAAATGTTAGTATTGGGTAGAAAAGTAAATGAGCTTGTTAAAGCCTATTTTGGTATTTGATTTATCAAAGATAGTAGTAATTGAATCTTCTGAATTTGTAAGTTGTTTTGATTGCAGATTCTGTGTAGAAAAAGTATTTAGGGGTCCAGTGATATTTAAAATAAAAAAAACCAAAAACTTTCTTTCTCCAAAGAAAACTGATTTTTTTCTTTTACTCCAAAAATAAAGTTAGTGCTTCTATCACAGTGAAGGCTGATAATAATGAAGCTGTTTGTGTAGTGTGGGGACATGACATTATGGCACAACTATAAAGCTTGAATTGATGTTGAAATATTATGTATGTAATTAAAAAGCAGCAGTATCATTTAGTAGGCAGCATGTTTAATGTATTTCCCTTTCATCTATTAGAAATCTCTGGCATGGTTTGTGATTCTTTCAGATCATTATAAAGAGGCTTAAATTATGTATTTCTTTAGAAATAAGCGAACTGGTGGAAATAAGTCTGCTGGAAATACAGTAGAGCAGGAACAGTCTGGGGGGTTGCTGGAGTGTGTGGAAGAACTTCTGATACAGCGGGTGGGGGAGCCAGCTGGGGAAGGCACGCACAGGATTTACTGTTTGGGAACAGAGAAGAACTGGTGGGTGATGTGATGGCTGGAGGCCGCCTTGTGCACACCAACCACAACATGATAAGAGTTTTTGATTCTCAGAGAAGTAAGGAGGGGGATCAGCAGAACTGCCACCTTGGACTTGCAGAGGGCAGACTTCGGTCGGATGAGGGACTTGGTTGACAGATTCCCTTGAGAGGCAGTCCTGAATGGCAAAGGAGCCCAGGAAGGCTGGATATTCTTCAAGAAGGAAATCTAAAAGATGCAGGAGCAGGCTGTCCCTATATGCTTGAAAGACAAGCCAGTGGGGAAGAAGAATGGCCTGGCTGAGCAGGGAACTTTGGCTCAAACTCTGGAAAAAAAAATATTTTACCTTTAGAAGAAGGGGGAGGCAACTCAGAAGTGCTACAAGGATGTTATGAGGTTATGCAGGAAGAGCTAGAAGGGCTAAAGCCCAACTGGAGCTTATCAGGCTGCTCCTGTTTAAGACAATTAAAATGTTTTTACAAATAATGTCAGCAACAAAAGGAGGGCTAAGGAGAATGTCCATCCTTTATTGGATGTGGGGGGAAACAGTGACAAAGGGTGAGGAAATGGCTGGGGTACTTAATGTCTTCTTTGCCTCAGTCTTTAATAGTAAGATCAGCTGTTCTCAGGGTGCCCAGCCCTCTGAGCTGGGAGACAGGGACAGGGAGAGCCCATGTTTCAAGGGGAAATGGTCAGCAATGTGCTTAAACACACAAATGTCTATGGGATCCACGCAAGGATACTGAGGGAGCTGGTGGAAGTGCTTCCTGAGTCACTCTGTCATTTACCAGCAGTCCTGGTCAACCAGGGAGGTCCCAGGTGAGTGGAAGTTGGCAAATTTGATGCCCATCTACAAGGAGGGCCAGAAAGAGAATCCAAGGGAATTACATGCCTGTCAGCCCTACCTCGGTGCCAGGGAAGGTCATGGGGCAGATTATCTTGAGTGCCATCATGGGGCATGCACAGAACAGCCAGGCAATCAGACCCAGCTGGCATGGGTTTTGGAAAGGCAGGTCCTGCTTGACCAGCCTGATCTCCTGTGACAGTGTGACACAGTTAGTGGATGAAGGAAAGGCTGTGGTTGTTATCCACCTGGCCTTAGTAAAGCCTTTGACAGTATTTCCCACACCATTCTCCAGGAGAAACTGGCTGCTCATGGCTTGGACAAGAGCACTGTTCCCTGTGTGGAAAACTGGATGGTTGGGCTCAGGAGGTTGTCAGGAATGGAGCTACATCCATTGCCTGCTCACAGTGGTGTTCCCCAGGGCTCAGTACTGGGGCCAGTCATGTTTAATATCTTTATCAATTATCTGGTCATGGGGATTGAGGGCACATTCAGTTCACAGATGACTAAGTTGGGTGGGAGTGTTGATGTGCTGGAGGGTAGGACAGCTCTGCAGAGAGATCTGGACAGTCTGGACTGACAGGCCAAGGCCAGTTGTATGAGGTTTGACAAAGCCAAGTGCTTGGTCCTGCACCTGGGTCACAACCCCACACAGCTCTGCAGGGTGGGGGAAGGCAGCCTGGAAAGCTGCCTGGTGGGAAAGGACCTGGGGGTTCTGGTTGACAGTGGCTGAACATGAGGCAGCATGTGCTCAGGTGGCCAAGAAAGTCAATGGCATTGTGGCTTGTGTCAGCAGTAGTGTGGACAGCAGGACCAGGGCAGTGACAGTCCCTTGTGCTTGGGACTGGTGAGGTCACACCTTGAACCCTGTGCTCAGTTTTGGGCCCCTCCCTGCAAGACAGACATTGAGGTGCTGGAGCATGTCCAGACAACAGAACTGGGAAAGGGTCTGGAGCACAAGTCCCATGAGGAGCAGCTGAAGGAGCTGGTGGTGTTTAGTCTGGAGGAGAGGAGGCTCAGGGTGGACCTTATCACTCTCTACAACTCCCTGAAAGGAGGCTGTATCCAGGTGGGGATTGGCCTTTTCTCACAAATAGGAAGCAACAGGACAAGAGGAAATTGCCTCAAGTTGTGCCAGGGGAGGTTTAGATTGGACATTAGGAACATTTCTTCACCAAAAGGGTCGAGCACTGGAACAGGCTGCCTAGGGGAGTGGTGGAGTCATCATCCCTGAAGGGATTTAAAAGTCATGTAGATGTGGCACTTGGGGACATGGTTTGGTGGTGGCCTTGGCAGTGCTCGGATAATGGTTGGACTTGATGACCTTAGAGGTCTTTTTCAACCTAAATGATTCTATGATATGCACCTGAATTTTGGTTTTACTGATTAGAATATGGTCTGGGGGATGAAACAGCTGTATGCACACAGAAAGGCTATTCTGTCTTTGGCTCCTCTTCAGGCTGTCAGTCATGGCTGTGGGCATAGGAACCTGTAACCTGACAGCAGGAGAGAGCTGCCAGTCCTCTCCTGCTCCATCTCCAAGCCTGGGCTACCTGGTGTTGTGTGCAAATACCCATCTGGGAGTCTCCTTTTCCTTTGAAGTCCTGAACCCAGCTCTGACTGCCTCCTCTCCCCTCTGCAGGGTGGTGAAAGAAGAAATCTCGGATGACAATGCCAAGCTTCCCTGCTTCAACGGCCGGGTGGTGTCGTGGGTAAGCAAGCCCCTGTTTCGGTGTGTCTCAGCCTGTTTGTCCCCTCTCTTGAAAACACCGTTTGGATGTGGAGTGCCAAGTAAGGCACAGGGGCTGCCCAGTACTGTTGGTGTGCTGGCTGCTCACGAAGCTGGTGAGCTGGATCCCCACACTCCAATCCCTCAGCTGGAGAGGGGATGCTGTGATGCTGGGTCCCCTGTGCCAGGGAAGATGTGGAATACCTCTATGAAGAGCTCATGGTGACTGATGCCTAGCAGAGATCATGGTCGTGGCCTGTCCACAGCATAACCCCTGTGCCCCTGTGGCAGGGTCAGCTTCCCAAGGAAAGTCCCGCTCCAGTGACTGGTGCAAAGGGCTTAAGTGACTTTAGTGCTGGTGAAGTGGACTGGATTTGACTGCCCTGAAGACTAAAGGTACTGCCTGGGCAGCTGCAGGCCAAGCTTTTCCCTCAGTACCATGCCATGCACATGCTCTGCTCCCTGCTCGCATGCTTCCCTCTGCCCCATGGGGACCCTCTGTCAGTGGGGGGAGAGTCTCCACAGCACATCATCTGGTTTTCCCTCTGCTGAGCTGCAATTTGTGCTGATTAGGGTGTGTGGATCTACACCAAGACTCAAATGCCTTTTTCCAGAGGCCTCTGAGCAGTAAAAAACCTCAGCAAATCAGGCCGGATCACACCTAATTCTGCTTCTATCCCTGCACCAAACAGTGACGGGGCAGTCAGGTACCCCACTGCCGACACAGCTGCCTCTGGGGTTCCAGCAGGGGGGGAGCAGGGTGCAGGCTGGAGCAGGAGGAAAGGCTGTGCTGGGCTCCTGCACAAAGAGCCGGGCCGGGAGCCTGCCGTCCTCCCTCTAGCGGTTGCCCAGGCCCTTCGGAGACAGCCTGAGTCCGGCTCTTGGCCACCACACATTCCTCTGCATCCATCCCGCTGCTGCCGCATCTGCCCCAAGATGTCTCACCACCCCACCCTTTCCAGCTGCTTTTTGCTTTCACCTGCCCTGTGGGGAGTCCCAGAGTCTCTAAATCCATTTCGGTGCTCCTTTTTTGTCTGGTGTGCTTTTCCTTGTGATCCAGGTGTCCATGTAGCTGCTGGCTTTCCTTGTCAGAGCTCTCTGGTTGTTCAGTGTGTGAGTGGCACAGATCTGGTGTGGGTCTGTCTGGTGTGACCACCATGCTGCTGCTCTGCTGGGCTGGATCCTTGCAGGGAACTTTTGCCCAGAGTGAGCATCACTACCAGCTCTTGTGCATGAAGGGTAATGGCAGTCCCAGAGGCCTTTGTGCACATGATGATCTCTTTTTCCACCTCTGCTGAGAGTCTCCTAGTCCATGGGTGGATTGGGGGCTGAGAGGGGAGCACTTGCTTTGCTGCTTCTGACAGACAGGCTGGGATGATGCTATTTTAGGAACTTGGTACTAATTTTAGCAGCAGGGAAAGACAGGGGATTGAATCCAAGTGAGTGTTTCCTGACAGTATAAGAGGCAGGAAAAGTGCAGGATGGTTATCAAAACCTTCCTGGGAGGAAATCCCAGCCTTGGGAGTGTTAGAGGAAGATAGCATCAATCCAGATGCTTGGGAACACCCCTGAACTCTCCTCACTGCTGTTTGACAGCTGCCTGTGGCTATTTCCCTTTGTCCAGATCTATTTGCTTGATGTTGCCTTGAGATTTTCAAGCATAAAGTGTTATAAGACTTTTCCCTAGGCAATGCTGGCCACTTTCAGCATCTTTTCTACCCTGTGCTCCCGGGCAGTGGCTACCAGAATAGGGATGTGGCCCCTAGGGAGGGGGATGTATCCTAGGAAGACGAGTCACCAGGAAGGTGCCAGGAGCAGAGCCAGGCATGTGCCTGGGGCTTGCTGGAGGGAGAGGAGCTGACCTGAGTGTGAGATGAGCTGGTTAGACAGTTGGGAGAGCAGGAGCAGTTGGGCTTGTCCTGGGGCTTGTGGGACGGGCTCTGCAGCTTTTGACACCTGAGGCTGCTCTCTGCCCTGTCTGCTGCCTTGGCTCCAGCTTTTTCAAGGCTGCCCTGTCTTCCTTGCCCCAGCTACATCCCTGTCCCTGTTTCCAATGTCTCTGGCAGTAGACCTCTCATCTGCTACACTAATGATGATCTGTGGGGTCCATACCCCCCACACGAGGGTTTCCCCAGTTCCTGAAGACGGGCAGGACACAGCTCTTTCATCAATGGGCTGTGCTTCTAGCATCTGAGTTGGCATCTGCTCTTGGCTCCATGCAGATGTGGTTCACTCACCAGCAAGCAGTAGTGCTGCCTCTGAATTTACACTGGGTATTATGGTTTGGACAGCAGCTATCAGCTTTTTTCTAGCCTATGTTTCATGTTTTGTCTGTCCTGAGCAACAGGGGTGTCCTTCACCTCTGTTAGATCCTTTCTGGGCCCTGTCAGCTGTGGAGGTCCTGAATGCCTCTGTCAAGGAAGAGGCTTTTTGTTGCTTTCTTGCCTTGATCCTTTTGGGATTAGCCCAGTTCATTACAGCTTGAAAGTAAGGGAGAGCACAAATCCGGACAGGGAGCAATATTGGGGAGCAGCTCATGTGGGCTATCCTCTATTTCATTCCACTGGTGAGCCCATGGCCCCTGGGAGAGTCTCCAGCTCATTCCCTGAGCCCTGAAGTTGATGGTTTATTATAGAGCCAGAATGCTGGTGTGTTGGTGTGCCTGGGCTGCTCCACAGCATGGCTGGTATAAAGAGTCTTTTGGGTTTAACCCTTCCTTTAATTTCTGAACTGGGGAATCCATTGAGCATCCCAGAGATTGGCTTAAAGTTGTGCTTAAGCCAATAAGCTGAACACAGCCTGAAAGTTTGTGAAGTACATATGGAAGCCAGAAAAAGAGCCAGTTTCAAAAATCTATTTCAAAGCTAGCCTTGGCCCTGAGCTCTGTTACCCCCAGCTTCTGAGGGTTGTGAATGTGAAAGTCCTGCTGGGACCCACAGCTTGAAGGCAGAAGTGTAGAGACTGCTAGAGCTGAGGAAAGGAATGACTCCAACTGCCTTTCCCAGTGTGAGAAGTGAGGGAATCCAGTCCCTGCTGCAGGATGTGTGCTAAAGGTTACCTGAGTGTGTGGTGTGGGTGTGCAGGTGATGTCAGAGTGTCCCAGCACAGCTGTCACCCACCCGGGCTTCACTGCTGGGTCAGGAATTCCTGAGCCACAAATAACAAATAGTGTCTGGGAAGGCCTTGGGGGGAAATGTTGCTACATGCTTGGCCTGTTCCATACCTGCTGCTGGGCATCTGCTGTTGTCAACTGCCAGAAATGAGATCCTGGGCCAGGCAGGCTTTTGGCCAGCTCCTTTGGCCACTCTTATAAATGTTTTCTCAGTTTTCTTTTCTGTCTCTCATCCCTCCAGCTGGTGTCTGCTGAGGGTTCCCATTCCGATGCTGGCTCGGTCTGTGCCGATAACCAGACAGAGCTGCCACCCTCCATGGAGCGCACAGGAGGAATTGGAGACTCCAGGCCCCCCTCTTTCCAGTAAGTTACATGGACATCTGTTCTGGTTTCCAAGGGCCACATGGTGCATTTGCTCCTTAGAGGTCTAGTATCCCAGACCTGGATACCTGGTAAGAGGCTGGGACACTCTTACCCAAATTGCCAGGGATGCCAGCCAGCGAGAGGGGAGGAGAGTGGGGCTGGGAGCTGATTTGAAGTGGAGCTGAGTTATTCAACAAACAAGGGCATGCTGAAGATAATGCAAGGAGAGAGCCAGCACAGCATCCCCAGTCCTTTGCCCTGCACTTGTGCTGTAGTTGTTCTGTCTCTCAAGAAGGAGACAACTGATGGATGGAACCTTATGTTGGTCAGGACAGAGGTAGAGAGAGCCTTGTCCAGTTGTTTCCTGTTGGACATATTGGTTTGCTTTTATCTCATCACAGCCCTAACACTGGGGGGAGTCGGGAAAACTTGGACAATGAGACGGAAACAGACTCGGTGGTGTCATCACAGAGGGAGCGACCTCGTCGGACAGATGGGCCTGAGCATGGTGAGTGCTGGTAACATGGTGAGAGCTCTGCAAGGGCATGGCTGGGGCATGGTGGCAGCACCAGCTCCAGACTCGGGGCAGCTTTCTCTGCTCTGCAGAACCATCCCAGCTCAAAAGGGCTATTCTATAGCTTTTAGAAGGGTCATAACCTCACATTGGAGGTAGGAGCTAACACCTGTGTTACATTAGAGCTTGGTGTTGAATCCTTTGGGGTCAAGGGAGATATCTCCTGTAGAAGCCCCAAGAGCAAGAGACAGTTGTACCTCTGTCTTCTTAGCTGAGAAGCAGAGTGAGCTTTAGCCTTGGCACTTGTGCTGCTTCTTGCTCTACCAAGGAAACAGCTGCAAGTCTTCCACAAGTTTATCAGCATTGTTCCTACTGGCCCATCAGCCTCTTCCCATCCTGTAGTGATAAAGAGGTATCCCAGAGGAGATGGATCTGATCCCAGGGTAGACTGGGAGTTATTTGGCACTGGATGGGATTGACTGATGGCCAGATTTGTTCTGAGGAGGTTGCCATGAGCCCTGCTCATGGAAGGGGAAGGGTTTGTCTCAAGCCCACTGAGCCTTGTCTTTTCACAGCACCCAGGGTGAATGGGACAGTGAAGGGAGAGCGGCGCCGAGACCTGGGTGGGTACGAGAGCTCCTCCACGCTCATGAGCAGCGAGCTGGAGACCACCAGCTTCTTCGATTCAGATGAAGATGACTCCACCAGCAGGTAGGAGAGCTTATGTCTTGGGGAAACACTAATTTCCCCCCAACTCTCAGAACAGAGAGATGTCTTTGCAGGGCACAGTAGTCCTGGGCTCAGACCTGCTTCCATCTCACCCAGCAGACCTCTCTGCCATTGTCTGTCCTCCATGTGCATCTTCTCGCCTCTGCCCCTGCAGTCCTCTATTCCCTGTGACATTTCCATGGCTCTCTTGCTGCCAGAGCCACCGCTATGGCAGCAGAAGAGCTGACTCTTGCTTTTACCTGCAGGTTTAGCAGTTCAACAGAGCAAAGCAGTGCTTCCCGTCTAATGAGGAGGCACAAGCGACGCCGGAGGAAACAGAAGGCTCCACGCATTGAGCGGGTACCCAGGGAGGGGCTGGGTATCCTGGGGAGGGCAGTGCAGGTCAGGGTGGGCTCACAGGGATTCAGCTGTTTTTGCTGTGGGCATGGTTTCAGATGAGTGTCCAAGTGCTGAGACTTCAAAAAGTGCTGTGAACCTTTTCCAAGCCAGTGTAGCCTCAAGAGCTGGGACCACAGGCCTTGTCCCAGCTGTAGAGAGGTCATAAGGACCACGGCTGTTCTCTGGCTCTGCAAAGCTCCCAGCATAAGACTGGAGTGGTGGGTGGTGGCTGTGGTGCCACAAGGAGGGGCAGGAAGGAAAGGACAAGTGGAGGAAGCTAGGGCTGGGAATGTTACTGAGGCACAGGAGGACATCTCATGTTTTGCTTACGTTGCAGTCCTCGTCCTTCAGCAGCATCACAGACTCCACCATGTCCCTGAACATCATCACAGTCACACTGAATATGGGTGAGTAGGAGGTGTGCATGGAGCCTGCAGTCCTTCCAGAGCGAGACTGGGTCGTGGAGAGACAACTGGGGAGAGGGCAAAGAGAATGCGTGGGGGAGGAGTGAGGAGATAGATTCTGTAGGAGATTGGCTTCTCTTGTAGAAATTGTCTCTCAAGAGTTTGTGTGTCCCAGGACATCTTTCTGGGACAGGGGTGCAAATCACCACCATTAGGATGTGGTTTTACTGAGGTTAGGTCTGCTTGTGCTTGATGCTTTGGGGTGACTTACTTCTTTCTCTTTCCATCCCTGCAGAGAAATACAACTTTCTGGGCATTTCTATTGTGGGACAGAGCAATGAGCGTGGAGATGGAGGCATTTACATTGGCTCTATCATGAAGGGAGGCGCTGTGGCAGCTGATGGCAGGATTGAGCCAGGAGACATGCTCTTGCAGGTACTTCACACCCACATATCTCCATCTTTGGGACTGGGAAAGCAGAAAGAAAAGACCCAGAAGCCTCCCTGAGAACTTTGGCATGCTAAACTCAGGAAGCTGTGCTTGGAAGAGGGAAGCTGAGTCACTGCTGAGCTGAGTGGGGAGCTCAGCCTCTGGTCACATCTCTGGGACTCACCTCTTTGTGTTGTTTGTAGGTAAATGACATCAACTTTGAGAACATGAGCAACGATGATGCTGTGCGGGTGCTCAGGGAGATCGTGCACAAGCCGGGGTGAGTACTTGGGTTGTTCCTTCCATCCAGGGATATCTGCACAGTTTGTGCTTGGAGTGTGTGAGTTGTATCTTCCAGACACCTCTGCCACTGCCTCTGCAGAAGCTCAGAACTTAGGGTTTTGGTGTTGCTTTGATTCCTGGGTTTTCATGTCCAATGTGAGAATTGCAGCCAATGGAATTGCAGGGAATTGGGGTCTCTGCCCCTTTTTTTGTGGGGATGCCATGTTGCTGCTCATTGCAGGGCAGTTGGACTAGATGACCTTTAAAGATCCTTTTCAAAACAGTCTTTGCTGTGATTCTCTGATTCTATTTGGGTCATCAGCAACCCTCAGCAGGGTCACATCATTTTGTTCATGTCACTAGGGAAACCCATAGCTGGAGGGGAACAAAGTCACTTTACTAGCAGCTTCTCCCTGTCTCCCAGGAGAGAGCTTGCACACAGCATCCACTCATCATGCAGGGGTTTGTGTTACTGTGCTCTGGTTCTAACTCTCACCTTTTTGTTGCAGGCCCATCACCTTGACAGTGGCCAAGTGCTGGGACCCCAGTCCGCGGGGCTGCTTCTCGTTACCCAGGAGTAAGTGGATAGCTGACTCACCCTTAGCACTGGTGCCCAGCTCATGTGAGAGCCCTGCCTTAAGCACTTACTTAGATGTTGTCTTGTTCCTCCCCTGTATGTGTGACTCCATGGGGCACTGAATTGGGGTTTGATGGGGTTTCGGCTCTCCTTTTAGGAGGCTGCTATGTCCTATTCCCAAACCAAAATGCCCACAAGCCCAGCCCTTCTTCCCACATCACGCTGGGGACGCGTTTCACTGGGGCAGGGAGGTCACTTGCTCGGGGCGCCAGAGGAAAGAGAAACCCCCCTTAAGCCATAGGGGGATCTCTCCCTCTGCACCTCTCCTGCTGACCCTCCCTCTCTTCTTTCTCTCCCAGTTGCTCCCCAGCGGATCTGGGCTGGGCCAGACTCTCCATGCTCCGATCCGGGTGAGTCCCGGCAAATACTGGGGATGGAATGGGCTGTGCTGAGTCCCTGTCCCTTCCCAGAGGTTGTTTTGATGTGGTGATAATTTCTTACAACTACTGACTGACTCTTTCTTCATTGCAGGTGAGCCCATCCGGCCCATCGACCCGGCAGCCTGGGTGTCTCACACGGCAGCGATGACTGGCACCTACCCAGCGTACGGTATGAGTCCATCCATGAGCACAATCACTTCCACCAGCTCCTCCATCACCAGCTCCATCCCAGAGACCGAACGTAAGTCCTTGTGCCTCCGTGCTGCACCCGCTGCACGGCCTCCTCACCTTCACTATGCTGTGAAGGGAGCAATACATCTGCCTGGGGACAGCTGGGGTGGGCCAGATCTGCCCTGCCAAGGGACTGGGAGGGAGGCAGCTCTCGCTGGGCCAGCACTTTGATCCGTGGGAGTTCTGCCTGGGAGAATTAATATCATATTTTTAAGCCTTCTGTGTGAGGAGAGTAGAGGAGCCTGGCTGCAATCAGGAGCTGTGGCAGGTGTAGAGGAAAGGCTGGGACCAGTCAGGGGTTGGCTGCTGAGAATGTGGAGCCAGAGGGATTCAGCATGTCCTTGGAGCAATTGAGAGCTCCTCCCAGAGAGCAGATAGAGCAGGATAGGGGAGGCAGCAGCTGAGAGCAAAGAGCCTTGTGGTGGGACAGGGTCCTGCTGAGCACAGGGCTCTTGGTTGCTTTCTGAAGTTTTGGGATGATTTGGTATATAGAGCCCTGAAGCAAGGGTCTGGAGAGCTTGGGTGAGGCAACAAGCCAAGAGTTTGTTGTAATTTTGTGACTGTTGCCTGGGCTTTGCCCAAGAGGAAACTGCTGACGTGAAGGATAACATGGGAAGGCTGGAAGGGGGGTTACACAGCATGTACCCCAAAGCTGTCTGCGATGTATTGTTCCCTGGCCCATTCCTCCTGTGTATGATGCTTCCATGTGGCACTCTTGTCTCTTCTGCTCTCTCTCACCTCTGCCTACCTTCCTTCATCCATACCACAGGCCTAGATGACTTTCACCTGTCCATCCACAGTGACATGGCCACCATTGTCAAAGCCATGGCCTCACCAGAGTCAGGCCTCGAGGTGCGTGACCGCATGTGGCTGAAGATCACCATCCCCAATGCCTTCATTGGTAAGAGACCGTGCTGCCTGCAGCAGAGGCAGGGACTGGGGAATGGGTGGCCTGTTTTCAGGCAGATGTCCAAGGGAGCATCTTTGTCACCATAAACAAACTGTTGACTAGGCAAGAGTCACAAATTGAACCTTTTGACCCACTTTGTCTTTGCTCCAGTGTGGCTCACTGCCTCAAGGGACACTGTCTTCCTCTCTTTTGCCAAATTTAACTCTGTGTTTGGTGGCAGGTTCGGATGTGGTAGATTGGCTCTATCACCATGTGGAAGGCTTTACAGACCGCCGTGAGTCGCGCAAATATGCCAGCAATCTGCTGAAGGCTGGCTACATCCGACACACCGTGAACAAGATCACCTTCTCGGAGCAGTGCTATTACATCTTCGGGGACCTCTGTGGAAGTATGGCTCTTGGTGTGGGTGGGAGGGAGAGGGTGGAGGGGTAGTGGTCCTGCAGAGCTCTGCTGACACCATGGGGACACACCCACAGCCATTGCCATCAGGCTGGGCCCCTTGTTCCACAGACTCTTTTAAAGGAGTGATGAAGAATATCCCAGCTCCCTTGTCCTGCTGCTGAGGTAGTGGAGTTGGAAGCAGCATTGACAATGTCACCTACTATGTGATCTTTTTTCCTGGGCAGTCATAGCAGAGTCTT
Source organism: Peucedramus taeniatus (assembly GCA_013400575.1). Taxonomy (NCBI): domain Eukaryota; kingdom Metazoa; phylum Chordata; class Aves; order Passeriformes; family Fringillidae; genus Peucedramus; species Peucedramus taeniatus. The sequence continues at coordinate 43,905 of WBNO01026735.1, read as the reverse complement.
AGTCTTTACTGTCTCCAGGCTCTGAATTTCATTGCTGGCATGGAGTTGGTGCTCAGGGTTGGCTGCTCAGATAAGATGGGGGAAGGAATTGGCAGCGTGAGCTGTTGTAGCTCTGATATGGTCCTTTCCCACCAAGCTGGTCTCTGTATTAGAGTGGCAGCTTGGACTCCCACAGCCTGGCAGTTGTTCAGCCAGGAAGCACAAATGGTGGCATTGACTAATGCCAGAGAGAGTGTCAGCTTCTTGTGTCTCCTTGCATATCCTGTCCTTGTCCATCAGCAAGAATGGACAGAAAGCTGCTTCACCCCACATGGTTGTTTTTCTGCTTGGATTAACCCCTGTTCTCTGCTTTCTTGCAGACATGGCTAATCTGTCTCTTCATGATCATGACGGCTCCAGCGGTGCTTCTGATCAGGACACTTTGGCTCCGCTCCCCCACCCAGGAGCTGCACCCTGGCCTATGGCCTTCCCATATCAGTATCCACCACCTCATCCATACAACCCCCATCCCGGCTTCCCTGACCCAGGCTACAGCTACGGAGGGGGCAGTGCAGGCAGTCAGCACAGTGAAGGTGAGTGAAAAGGACTAAAATATGCTTGGAGGTGGGCAGATGTCCTGATCAGTACAGGGCAGCAGCAGGAAAAGGCTGCTTAGGCAAGGTCCTATGTGGGGGAAGCCAGGGTAGAAGCCATCTCGGAAGGGTCGTGGGACTCGCTGCTGAAGGGAGATGGAGAGCACAGGCTGTGCTGGGGCCTGGCTGTGCCGGAGCGTGCTGCGGTCCTTCCTTGGCTAGAGGAGGATCCCTTCTTCCTGACTTGTCCGAGCTGGCCTAACCTTGCCTCTTCTCATGTGCTTCTCAGGGAGCCGGAGCAGCGGTTCCAATCGCAGCGGCAGCGAGAGGAGGAAGGAGAGAGAGAAGACCGGGGAGTCGAAGTCAGGCGGCAGCGGGAGCGAGTCGGACCACACCACGAGGAGCAGCATGCGGCGCGAGCGTGCGGCCAGCGAGCGCTCGGTGCCGGCCAGCCAGCACAGCCAGCGCAGCCAGCACTCCCTGGCTCACAGCATCCGCAGCCACCACAGCCAGCAGTCGTACGGGCCGCCCGGCCTCCCCCCTCTCTTCAGCCCCCCCATGTTGCTGATGCCTCCACCGCCGTCAGCCATGGGGCCCCCCGGGGCGCCGCCGGGCCGTGACCTGGCCTCTGTGCCCCCCGAACTGACAGCCAGTAGACAGTCCTTCCGAATGGCCATGGGCAACCCCAGTGAGTTCTTTGTGGATGTAATGTGAAGCGCCCGTCCCCTGTCTGTCTGCTGTCCCTCCTTCCCCTTTCTATCCCTGTCGTTTGTTTCCTAGGACCAGCCCTGGCTTCACCCCTTGTTTTTTTGGGGTTTTTTTTTTTGTTTCTTTTTTTTTTTCGTCTTGATAACAAAAACAAAAAAAGGGAAAAAAAATAATAAATGGAACTAAACCTTGATTCTAATCCCTCCTCGAGTGGGGTGGACAGGCCTGGCAGGCCTGCTGGGTGCTGTCAGCCCATCCTGCCACCAGACTTGTGTATTTCCGATGGTAATTCCCTCCTGCCATCCTCTCTAACCCCATTAATCCGCATCCGTCCCAGCACCCTGTGCTGCTTGCCCGTGTGTCACTGCTGCCTCAGTCCTTCCACCCTAAACATCTCTTCTTTCTTTTCACCCTTTTGTGTTTCTTCTATCAAGCAGCAAAGAATTACGGGGTGTTTGACTTTCTCTGAGCCTGCCGCCCGTGGGGGGGAGAGCTGGAGCATGGCGTGGCCCGACAGCAGGACACGGAGCTCCAGGGGCGCTGGGCACGCATGGCGCTGAAGATGGCTTCTTTCCTCCCCCTCGCGGAAGATGCCCTGCCCTTCCCACAGCCCTGAGAGGGGAGCAGGGACCAGCCTTAGATATGTATTTTAAATCCCGTTGTAGTTGCCTTTTGGCTAATGCATGAATGTTCCAGGGCTTCAGTGCCTCCAGGGAGTGGAGAGATGCTGCCACTTCCCTCTTGCCCACATATCGGGCCAGGTCCAAGCCTGACACTGACCCATGGCAGGACCCTCCTTCCCCTTGGCCAGGTCTCAGGGCTGAGGCTGTACCTCAGCCCAGAGAGGTGGTGATTGCCTGTGCACAGTCTCTTGCACTTGTGACTCAGTGCCCTACACCTGCCCTGGGGTTCTTTGGGGGTATTTAAGGGCAGAGCTTTGCTCCTTCCATCCTGCTCTTTGCCCTCCTGCCTGCAATGTGCTGCTGCCTGTCCTGTTTGTAGGGGCTGTCCCGTGCCTGGGGCTGGCGGTGGCAGCCGTGGCCTTCTCCCTCCTGCTGTCGTGCTGCTGCTCAGCTATGTGGTACCTTCAGGGGCCTGGACTAAGTTAGAAGGCGAGGGCGGGGCACAACTGGTTCACTTTCATGCTTTGGAGAAACGTGGAGGTCCCCTGTATTTGCCCTCTGAAGGGCCAGAGTCTGTCTTCTCCTCTGCCCGGTGCTGCTGGCCTGGCTGCTGGGAGGGACAAACCTCTGGGACAGCTCCACTCCCTGTGGGCTGTGAGCGGTGCCTGGTGGCAACACGAGCTCTCCAGGGATGAGACTGCAGCCTGAACCATGGCCTCTGGGCTCAGTGCCCACAGGTGTGCTGGGACAGTTGAGTCTGTTCGCTCCAGTGCTCCCTGCCTTTCTTCCTTCCACTTCTGGGTACTCGGAGACGTGCCTGGGGCTGGGGCAGCCCTTTCCCCATGCCCAGGGCCAAGCACGGTACAGTATGGACATGTCGACCCTGCCGCTGTTGGTGCTGGCGCCCCGGCGCCCTCTCCTCCTGCCACGCCGTGGCTTTCTCCACAAGCGTTGCCTCCTTTGGTCTTTCTTGTGTTCACGGTTTTTATACGATGGAGTTGAATTGTATTTTTCTCCCTGGGAGTCTGCATTGCCCCTGCAGCCCCCCTGCCAGCTCTCACAGCCATCAGTTCATCTCCCTGACTCCCTAGAGCCTCTCCTTCCCTCAGCCCGCTGGAGTCAGACTGTCCCCAGTAGCCTCCCTGGCCACTGCGCACCCCTTGCCCTGCCCTACCCACTGGGTTTTATAAAAACAACACCGATCTCCTTGTTTTTATTTATAAACATAGTTTTATTGGACTCCTGCCTTGTGTCGTTCGTTTATTCTTTTCCCCCCAGCCTCCTCCATCCTCCCGCCTTTTGCTCTAAAGCAAGATCCCAGCAGGATAAGGGCACCCTGTGTCGGTGTGCCAGCTGTCTTTTCCCGGGATGCCGAGGGCGGCTGCGGGCTGAGTTTCTCCGGAGCAGGGCCTGGGCGGGGGCTCTCGGGGTTCCCTGGGTCCCCGTTTCCAGCGGCAGCACTGCGGGGAGAACATGGGGCCAGCGTGACCGCGGGGCGCTGGCCCTTGGCGCAGCAGTGCGGGGCGGGGGAGCGGGGATGCCTGGGCGCGAGGCCAGCGGAGCTAGCAGTCCTCTGAAACGGCGCGGCGACCTCAGGACTTGGCAGGGCGAGCGCGGCCTCCTCCCCGGGCGCACCCCCGGCCCAGCCGCTCGCTGGGCGCAGCTGCGGTGCTGTCCGCC
>WBNO01026735.1:12545-40299 GCA_013400575.1 Peucedramus taeniatus | reverse complement strand
TCGGGCTCGCTCTGCGGCCGCGCCCGGGCGGTGGCCGAGCTGCTGCGGGTGGCGGCTCCCTGGGTGCTGGTTGGGGGTTGGGGTCTGCAGGCCCAGGGGCGGGGAGGCGGCTGCAGGGTGAGCTGTCCCGCCGGCTGCCCCTGGGAGGGACGCGAGAGTGCCCCCGGAGCCGGGAGGGAGGGAGAGAAGCGGCGCCGCCCGGGAGGGCTTTTCCTCAGCTTCCTCTAAGGGGGTGCTGGGCGACCCCATCATTCGTTCGTACATTGCTTGTGGCTCGGGGGGGTTATTAACAGCTGTTAATTAACTCTTTGGCTGGAATACCTGTGTGGCAGCCCTGCGGTGCTGCACCCGGGGAGGGTGGGGACAGGGTTGGGCTGTGTGTGGCACAGGAAGGCCGGCACCGATGCGTCAGGTCAGCCTGAGCAAAGGTTTTTTTCAGTCGGATCGGGCTGGAACTTCACCGAAAATTATTTGCATGTACTACTGATCCAAACGTGAATTAGCTGGGTCATGGCTTGCACTCTGCTTCCTCCCTGGAAAACCTGCTGAGGCAGAACGCAGCGCTGCTGATGCCCAACTGCTTATTCTGAGGCTTAAAGCAGGCTCCTGTCCAGCGGCTCTTCTGGATGCATTTCCACATCCATTCTTCCCAGAACTAGGTTTTTGGATTCAGTAAAACTGCAGGAAGCACAGCCTGTGTTTATCAGCCAGTGCAGTTGACTTCTCTCCCCACTGGGAAATGACTTGCTTTTGATCTAGTGTTCTCTCCATAAGCTGTGTGAGTGCACAGTCTGTTTTCTGCTTGCTTTAGTATGACAAAGCTGCTATCGAGTTTTAGCCTCAGGCTGCCAAAATCTGAGCCTGGAACTTGCCCAGATAGGTGAGTCTGGACGGCTTCCGTGGCTTGGAAGTCTCGGTATTGCAGGCTTCTAACTGTATACAGGCTCACGGTGGTGTTCGGTTGGGCAACATTTACTTGAATGCTGTCAGAGCTGTAGCTACTGTTTTTTCCTGTAGTAAAAGCTGTGTGTGTCCCTGTGAGTTTTGCTTGGAGGGACAATCTCAAATCTGAAGAGATGCTGCCAAACTGTCTACTTCCATATTTTTCCTGTCAGAAGGGAGGCATCACTCCTCTTCTGTAGGAAATGCCATGTTACTGACATCTAGTGACAAAGATACCTGGTGTTCTTTGGGCTGCAGAGTGGCCATGTTCCAGGGAGAGCATTGGGGTGTCTTTGAAGGGTATCATGGCCAGCTGCTTCCTCCTCTCTAAAGAGTCCTGGCTTTTGGAGAATTGAATCTTGAGGCTGTGAAGGGTTACATCTTGAGTTCTTTGAAAAACAGGGGACTGGACATGCATTCTTATTTGATACTTCTTTTTCTTTTTTTTTTTTTTTTTTTTTTTTTGTGGAACAGCAACAGTCACCAAACAAAGCAGGCTTTATAAAGAAACTTCCTGTAGCCCTAGTTAAACTTTTCTTGCCTCTTCCCTGCATCAAAAAAGGTAAAGTCAAGACTGTCTTTTGCAGCTCAATGTCTTGCACTGGTTTTCTAAGCTTATTCTACTGAAGACCATTAGAGTATTTAAAGGCTGTTCCTGGGGCCAGCTGGAGGATGGCCTGTGGTGCCAAAATATAATTGGTTTGTGAGGCAGAGTCTGCTTCTTTCCTTTAGTGAGTGACCTACTGAGTCAAAAGTTACTGGCAAGTCATGTATTATTTTGATCTTGGCAGGAGGTCGGCAGCTCAGCTAGAAGCTTGCAGGCAGAGGCACAGAATGTGAAATGCAGTTATCTGCTCTCCAGTAAGAGTAGTGAGAGAAAAGCTGACACATCAGGGCACCTAGACCATTAGTGGTCTGCAGAATACAAGCTCTCACTCAAACTCCTCTCTGCCTCTAACCTCTTCTGTTAGAAGATGCATAGGAAGCAAATCACTGTTCAGGTTTCTAGCTCAAGAGTGGAAAGCAGGTAGTTCAAACTGATTTTAGAAATGCTTTGGTAGGACAAGTAGAAGTAGAAAACGGCATTGGAGTTGTTCACATCAGGTAGGGCTCAAAATATCGCTGAGAGCTGTGTTAAGTGCTGTACCTGTGATGTTTTACTGGAGTAAGGGAGCTTCTTGTGTTTCCCAGTGTCAGTATTTATCTCTTGTTACTCTCCAGACTGGCTGCATGCAGCATGGCACGCAGAAGTGGGCTGTAGGAGGAGAGCCTGGTAAGAGAACGTGCTTCTCTCCCTGCCCACTGGTTATGGGGATTTATGGGATTGTGTTTAAAATAGGAACAGTTTCTCTGAAACTGATGGGTTTATCTCAGGAGCTCTTTAGCTCAGGGTATGCCCCTTAAGTAAATTATGCTGCCTGTCTTCCCCAGGATGAAGTGATTGCAGCTACTCTTGTTTAAAACTAAGTGCAGCCTTGGCCTCCTGGAAAGTGGCTAATGCAGCCATCTGAGCAAAGCTTAGGTGCTCAGATTAGCTGGTGGGGTAATGGCATTGTTTTGAGCTTTAAATCTTGGGTTGATAATGGCTAGTGCTAGCTGAAAGGATGAGTTTTCTCAACAGCTTCAGTTTGCCAGAGCAGCCTGACTAATCCCTCTCCTGCTTCAACTACTGTCACTTGTCCAAGATCATACTGATTTCTGGAATGCAGAAATGGCTGCAGTTGGTGATTTGCTTTCAATACCTCTCCTGATTTCTTCCTGGATGAAAACTCAGCAGCTAATGTACCTTGAACTGCTTAGTTAGATAAGCTCATTAATGCACAGAAGTCTTACTTACTGTTAAGTCAGAACCCAAACTATCTTTTAATAGACTACTAAAGGGGTTGGTTGCTTTACACCAGCTTATTAACTGACTTGTGATTGCTGTTTCTTGGATGTGCTCTGTAGATTAGAGAAATCAGCATTCCTGTTTGCATTCAGACTAAGTGATGTCTGTGCTGTAGGAAACTTTCAGCCCCTTAATGGGAGTGACAAAGTCCAACTAGCTGAGTCTTGGGCTCACTACTGATCAACTTGTGTTTATTCGTACCCTGTACTGGATGGTACAGGATGAAGCTCATGGCCTGTCTCACCAGTGGGGTTGTGGCCAAAAGGGCTCTGCAGGTTAGCAGCAGTCCTGACATCTGCTCATCCAGCCTCAGTCAATGGCTGCTTGAAGGCTTATATTCCCCAGCTGTAGTGCCAGACTCTTTCCTGGACAGGTATCTCTGTAGTAAGAGTATCACCCACACAGCTGGCTGGGGTGATACAGCTGATCCCAAAGTTGCCTCCTAAAATGAGTGGACAGATGTGCTCACTGGTGATGCTGCTGGTGCTCATCAATCCTGGCACAGCTGGGGTGATAATGTGAAACTGTAGTTATGTTGTTACAGGCAGCCTAAGAACTGCTGCAGTCACATTGCTCCTGAGCAGTTATTCTTGAGCTGCTGTGTCACCACTGCATTTCTGAGGAGAGGACACAGAGGATTTGCTGAGTAGATTCCATGAGAGCAGACAGGCCTGGCTGTAGAGTTCCTCAACTTTGGCCTACACTGGACGTAGAGAAGCTGGCATGGAAGGATACAGAGAACTGTACTTTCCTGAGGCAGAAATATCAATATACACCAAAAATTTATGGTGACTCTGGTACAATTAGGCTGTAGGCACATTACATTACTAGTGACGCGTTTCTTTCAGACACTTCCTAATTCTTTTGGAGCTAGAACAAGTACTTCTTGCCTTGCATGTGAAACTGGAATTACTGCGGCCATGTTCCTTTTAGCACTGAGGAAAACTGACTAAAAATTCACTGTTTTTCTTAAGCAACAAATTTGAGCAGATCAGCTTGTTTGTTTGTTTTTACTTGTGCAAATGCAGTTACAAAAGGCAGAGAACTGTTTCAAAGTTTATGGTGTAGGTTGAAGATACCACTGTCTGCTGGTGCAGGGCACGGTTAATGGTCTGTGTGGTGTCATGTGAAAGACCTCAGGTTATGGGACAAAGGTATTGGAGAAAATCACTCATTTGAATATCTGTGTATCTGGGATTTAGGCTACAATTCAGCTTAGTCTTTCACGGGCTAATGAACAAATGACTGATACTACAGTTGTGTCTTACTGCTGTGGCTTCTCAATTAGAGACCATGGAAGGATGCACTGAACAGAAACTACAGCATTGGTACTGTGCTGTGGTGGTTCTGAAAAAGTAGCTGCAGATAAACAGCTGCAGAGGGAACAAACTGTGCTGGTTATTTGATTCCTTACATGTGCCTTGTTTAGTCTAAGAAAGCTCTGTGCTGTTCATTTTTCTACAGCTATTATAAATCAGAATTGATGAAGAGGAAATAGAAGAGGAAGGCTGGGCTCTCACATGCTGCAGGAGGGAGCTGCTGTGTCTCCACTTGATAAATGCAGGTTTAGTGCCTCATCTCACTAGGTAGCTCTCAGTCCATCCACTTGTTGCATCCCACAATATGTGAAACTGACAGTCCAGCAACAGGATCCTGCTGCCTGAGCTTGTGCTCCTGACTTCACTCATGTATTCCAAGTGGGTGACACACTGAAAGGATGAAGTCTGACTTTTGGAGAGTCACCTGTTTTTAGATGAGATCTAATAAACAGCATTTTATGATAGAGTCAGTGGACAAAAGCAGTTTTTCAGATACTGTGCTTTATTATGTCTTTATCTTTCTCTGCACTCCCTTGGTTATGGTCTGCAGCTCACCTGCTGCAGACTGACTTCTGGGGCTTCCAGCATCTCCTGGCTGGTTGAGAGAGGGGTGCTTATTGCACATCCCCTGCCCAGTGGGAGCACTGAGACATGATTTGAGGCAAGTATGTGTGATTCTTAGGAAAGAGCATGTTACTGTGTCAGTCATTGTAGGCCCAGCTAATCCTGCTGCTTTTCTGTTATGTAACTACTGAAATGCATTAAAATCTTTATCCCAGCCTTTGTTTTTATACATGCACTTTTTTTTTGTAACTGGCATCTTAATGCTGTAACTTTGCCACAATTGCTCTGAAGGTATATTTTAATGCTCTCATCTTCACTTGAGTAAAAAGGCATTCTGAAAAGTCATTTCCATGTAATCTTAACTCCTGGTGGGTTTATAAGCATGTATATATAAGTGTGTGGTCCGTCTATGATGTTCTTCATGCTCCTTTTCTGTTTATGGGTTGAAGTGGAAGTATACAGGAATGTGAGCACTTGGTGGGAGCTTAATGACCTTAGGTATTTGTAGGAGCTGCTTTCAGATGTTACATCTACCCTATTAGCTGCTTGAAGAATGCAGAGTGTGTTGGGAGAGGGCTGTTGTTCCTAAATTAAGGTGATTACTCACCAACTGGTGTGAATTCAGCATACATGTGGATTATCCATGTACCTTAACTAGAATAAATCCATCCATACTGTAAGTAGAAAACAGGGCTGTAGCTACCAGTGTGGAGCAGGTTGCCATATGTTCAAGCTAGTGAAACAGAAGGTGTGAAGCTGCAAAGCTCTGAAAATGCAGCTGATGGATCATTAACCCAAAGGTTTCAGCTAGAGTCATCTTGGTTTCCAGGCACTTCATGGTAAACAGTTGAAGAAATGGTGGGCTTTGCTCTTAAGCTGTGTGTGGCAGTGAGATGAGGCTGAGGAAACTCAGAAGCAGAGAAGAGCAAGCTCCCTAGGAAAGGCTGACTGGAGAGGAGCAGAATGAGTCATTGAAAGCTGATTGAACAATGCTTTCTGAGTCATGTTGCTAATGCACACAGAGCAGATAAACCCATCTCCTGTGCTGGAATTTTTATTCTGAGGCCTTCTGATTCCAGCAGCCTTGAGTCACTGAATGTCAGTCTCAAATTAATTTCAACTCTCTTCCCTGCAGTTCTTAACCACTGTAAGCACTAGGATCTTTCACTTCCACAGCTGATCTGTAAAGAAAACTATTAATTATTTTAAAATATGTGGAAGATTGTGCTATGTCTGAACTGTACCACTAAAATCCTCATTCTAGTTAGAATGTAACCTTGAAACAGTTGAAAGGAGTATCTGTGAAACTTGAAACACAAAGGAGGATCAAAACAAAGCAGGCTTATTTTCACTGCAGCCACTTCAAGGATGGCCATTGTCATCTTGAAGTGCCATTCTTCTTGCTGAGCTTTAAGCAACTTTCTTTTGCATTCTGCCCTTTGTATAGCTTTCTGCTCTGTTCATAGATCTCTGGGCTACTTACTCCACCTCTTGAGTTTCCAGCTGTGTGGACATGGTTCCATTAGCTGATGGAAGTAATTCTGTGTGGAGAGGGAGTGTAGTCACTCTGTTCTTGTGTCTTGGAGGGATGTAATGCAAGGTGTGAACAAAAGACTGGAATGTTGTCCGTGTTTCCTGAACTCCGATCATGGGCAAGCTTGGTGAAGGCTGACAGAGAGCAGTCCTGCACCAAACTGAACTTGCTGGAAGTTGTGTTGATGCCATTGTGTTGCCTGGAACTCTTCAAGATGCTGAACTGCAGAAGTTGAGCAGACCAAGATAAATCTGCTTATAATTGTGTTAAATACCTTGCATAATTGAGACCTCCTTGTTCTCTGATGCCATTAGAGGGGAGTGCAGCCGCAGGTTTCTACTGCTTGTGTCCTTCAGCTACTGCAAAGAACTGATTGATAGCTGGTACAGTTGGGTAGGTCATCTAAAACTCTTTCCTTACAGTCACCATTTTTAGCCCGTGTGACTTTGTTGGTACCTGGAAACACTTTACCAAGTGTCTGACACAAATCATTAGGTAAATTGTACTTAAATGTGAATTCAGATTTAACTTTTAGAGCTGTAGAATTGTGGGTTCTTTCAGACTTGAGGTGAATCATAACTCATATGAAGGCATTCTGCTGCTACATGTGAAATAATGCTTGTGCATGTCTCAGGTATGCATGGTTGGCTGCCCTTATAAAACAAACTGTTAGAATGGTCCTGATCCTGTGGCCAAATCCAGAGTAGTAGGGAAAAGTACATGCTCAGGTGTTAACCAGGGCCTCACGTAGCACAGAGCAGCCCCTTTCTGACTTTGAGAAAGTTCATGATGAAGTTGTTTTGCCAGTGTAGTACAGCAAGCACACATCAGCTGGTTGGTGGCAGATCTCTGCATACTTCTGTTTTGTACCATACAAGAATTTGCAATAAGAGCACTCCTGGTCAGTAGTCGTGGCAGTGGGATGTGTGTAGATATGAGGGTATTCAGAGTGGTAAGGGCAAAGTAGGCCAAAGAGGTGCAGATGGGACTACAAAATGGCACCCTAAATCCAAGATACACAACTGTACAATGGTGCACATAGGAGGTGTGTGGATGAAGTAGCAAGGGCAATTCTGGCTTCACCTGTAGCTCTGCAGTATGAACCAATGCAGCTCTTAAATGTGCCAACGAAGGTGGAACCAGGAGCTAACTTTACATGGGCGGTCTGAGGCTTGAACTCATCTCCTGGGATATTTTGTATAAGGAAGAAGCCTAGCGTTTCATTGCATTGATGAAGAATTTTTGAAAACTAACAGCCTTTGAATCATAATCTACCTATTCCATCGAACATGCTTTTACTAACCTGTAAGATGAGGAAGCAGTTGACTCTGCTGCCTGGTACTGTGATGCAATTAAAAATGCTGATTTTTTTGCCTATAACTTCAGCAAAGCTGTTACAGAATATGTTCCAAACTAACATGAGATAGCATGGCATCATTATTTCAGACAACATTTAAAGTTTGTAGATCTTCCTAAGAGAAAGATTTTAATTTCCAATGCAAAGCTTGATCAGCAGTCTTCTATGTGTTTTATAGTAAGGCAGTAAATATTCAAATCAAGGCTTTTTCAGAATTGTTTGGCTTGTTATGCTGGCAAAAGGCTTTGTCTTGTACGTGCTGCATGTCTGATCCTGTTGCTTATCAAAGCAGACATTTCCTTTATACTAAAAATAGTGAAACAAATAACTTAAGCAGCATTAAAACCCAGAGGGAGATTATTTTTTTTTTAAGACTAGGATGTGCTTTCTAGGATTCTTCTGGAAAGGGTTTGTAGGATTCTTATGATCCAGCTTTGACCAGTTGCATAAGCTTCCAGGAAGCTGCTCTATACAATGCAAGTCTTAAAGAGAATGCAGGAACTCTTCATCTTTGATTGCAATAGTCCGTATCTGAATGTGGAAGCCAGCACTGTAGAAGTCTGAAAACACGTGCTTGTTTCTTATCTGGAGTAAAAAAACTAGTAAATAGCAAAGAATTTTCTGGAGTGGGCACCAAGTTGCTTTCACTGTGATAATGTTCTCATTTTTTTCATTGTTTGACCTGTGTGAATGGCCTTGCAGATGTTTCAGCATCTGCTGTGTTCAATTCTCCACGTTTAGGATTTCAGCCCTGCACATTACCTCTCCGTGGTCTTTCCATGCCTGTTAGGGCTGTGTGTGCTTTGTGTAAGTAGTTGTGAGTCTGTGGTACAGACACTTCCTTAAGTCTGAGAAATTGGGTTTGTTTGGTTGACCAGTGGGATTGTCTTCTGCTGTGGGGATGCTGACATTGCTGCCCCTACAGTTTGTAGCCTTGGTCATGAAACAGTGAGCAGCCACAAAAGGCTTTTCCCACTCTTAGCTACGTGGGAATCTTGGAGCTGCCCTATGTCTTTACAGATTTGGAGACTTAGAAGTAAATTAAATACTTGTATCCCGAAGTTATAAAGTGTTATGGTTGGGAATGGAAGAAAAACATACTTGGAAAGCTGTTCTGTGCTAATTGGAGTCTCAGACATGAAAATATGTTGGTGACAGTGCCACAAGAAGCCACTGACAAGTGGCAGAAGGCAGCCCATTAGTAGCCAGAGATACTTGACCAGCAGAATGGGGGAATTAAAGCCAGAAAGCTCACTACTGAGCTTTGGGAAAACTGCTTGTTTCTTTCTATTTTGACGTAACTGACTTTTGGGCTCTTTTTTTTTTTCTGTTAAAAAGCAGAAGCAGCCATCTGGAAGCTGAAGACCTGTAGCAGAGAAGTATGAGTAGTGTTATGCTTTGAGGAGTCACTAGATGTAGGTAAAAATGTTGGTGTAAATGCTGAGGAAATTTAAAGTTTCTTTTTTTGTCTTGCTGAAATTAAAAGTAGTGGCTGCACTGTAAACCTCGGTCTAGCACAGAACCCACATCTGCAGTACTTCTGCTACTGTAGTTTATTGGGTGTAATTTCTAGAGGATACGTTACTTTTGATAATCCAGAAGTCCTTTGGCCCCTCTGATGTGTGCGTTGTTTTTGTATTCTCGTTTTTCCTGACCTTTGAGGTGATCTGAGGCAGGTCACTTCAACTTTGTCACTGCAGCGTTCCTGAGCAGACACATATCGGTTCACTGTCAGCATCTGTCTCTAGGTTGGCCTCTCCCTATCCTTTTTACCCAGCCCATACTAGTGGGTGTAGGCTAACCCACCCAAAGAGCAGTATGGAGATGGTTGTTATCTAATGCTCTGCAGTGCCCAAGCGAAGCAGTTCCTGTGTGATCACCCAAGGCCTACCCTGTCAGGGTTGCACTTCTCTTCCTGAGATTAAGCCAACCAAGCAGTTGCTGCTTGTGGGTATTATGACTTTGACCTAAGTGAATAAGAGTGACTGCAGGATATAAGACTCCCGGAATGGGATCTGGTGAAGTAGCTGTATATTTTAAAATAAGTCTTCTGTATCAGTAATGTCGACCCTATCCATAATATCTGTTGTCTTTGGAGAGAGCTTTGTAGCTTCTCCTTTGCAATCTTCCTTTGAAGAAAGAGAAAATTAGCAGTGTAGGACGGTAACTTCTGAGGGACTATCTCCCAGTTCAAGTGGGTCATGATTGTGACCACTCCAATGGTACCTTGTAGCCAAACAGCTCTCAGTTTGAATTCTGAAGTGTGACCTTGATATGGCTGCTAGGGTCTGTCAAAGGCTCTTCCACTGATGTGTAAAACCTATGTAAAAGTGGTAATAAGCGGAGATGTACTTGCTGCTAGGAACCTCCTATCATGTGGTGATAGGCTTGGTGACATCTCAGACATTTGTGTGAACTGCATGTAAAAAGACAGGAATTGTGTCTGATTTGTATCTCAGTCATTAGGGAGATAGACACTTTGTAGTAGAATTAAGGAGGATTAAGGGTCTTTGATTTGCTTGTAGTTCCAGGCCTGTGTTTTTTCTCACATTCAAGAGGTATGTTTTGGATACTTGTCCTTGAGGCTTAATCTGTCCATGCTGATTTTTGGAATGAGAAGTAAGACAGCTTCTATTTCAGTGCCATATTTAAGCTTTAGTCCTGGCTACAAATTGTTTCTGTACAGCCTACTTAAATATGCTCTTTCTTGCTTCAGGTATTAAGCAACATGGGAAGTGAAGACTAAAGTTCCATCATGATCGGAGGCTTGTTCATCTATAATCACAAAGGAGAGGTCTTAATCTCTCGTGTCTACCGGGATGACATCGGGTAAGTGCTTCTGTTGCATCCTCAGTTTTTGCATTTTTGTCTCATTTTGGTGCAGTAAACAACCCAGAGCTGCTTTTTTCTGCATTAGCTGTGCATGCATGTGAGACTGCAACTCAACTTGCTGCTCTAGGCTTAGCTTAGAATAAAGAAGTTTAAGCCCTGGTCACCTACAGTGAAGGATGGCCTGCAGCCAAACCTGGGACTTTATTTTGGATGGTGGGGATCTGGCCATTATTCCAAATGCTTCAGCAGCATGGACTGCCACTGTGGGAGCCTACCTCGCTGTAATTGCTAAAACTTTACAGGAGCAGTAATGTGAGAACTGTCTGCCACAAACAACAGCCAGGACTCTGAATTAGTTTCAGGCACTGATGTCTAACAACAAGTACAGGCATGCAGGAGACTGTGGTCTTGGAAAGTTTTATCTGCAAGCAGTCTCATAGCAGCCATGGCTGTACTGCTACAGCTGGCTTTCTGTTCCCCAGCTTTGTATGGCAGCCTACTGTGAAAAGCTTACATTCACTGGGTAACTAAAGTTGTGGGAAGGCTTGAAAACCTTCAGTAGATTGTAGGTGTCTTGTTGCACTTCCCCCAAGTGTTATGATGCTCACTTAGACTGGATCTGTGCAACCCTTAGGCTGCTAGTTTCAAGAAGGCATCTTTACTAAAAATACAGTGTCTTGTAGGCAGTGGATAGTGCTGTAGGGAACCGTAAGTGATGGTGCTGCTTGGGCTGAAAACCTTAAATTTAAGGGATTTGTGCACAACAGTACTCTTTCCAGTGGGTTTTCATTAGTGTCAGGCATTAGATGGAAGTTAGTAATTAAGTTGGCAGAGTTAAGACAGAGCTAACAGAGGCAGAGCTGTGGTAGGTGCTAATTCAAAGTTCAGTGAGAGAGTGCCTTCAGGCCAATTTAGGAAAAAGTAGTTTGTACCGCATCTCCACAATGACTAGTGGTAGGATGTGCTGCAAAATAACTTGTTGACATAAAGTGCAAAAAACAGTCAAGCCAGTCTGCCTTCAGACTGCTCTGGTCTGAAGAGTTTGTCTTTTCTGGTTATGGATTGTCTAGTGAAGGTTAAAAGTTGAGGTAGAACTAGTAGCTAGTCAAGGCTTGTACTGTTTCATTGAGGGAGTAGTCGACACAGTGTCTGTAATGAGGCTTCACCTAATGAGCTTTTAAGTCTCTTGGCTTGTTCTAGGTCAGCTAAGGCGAAGTAGCTGTTCTAAGGTTGACTGAGTTATTCCAGGACTTCCACACATAGCTGAGCCAAGGAAGCATTGTATTTCTCAAGCAGAAAGCCATTGGCTATGATGCTTTGCCTCTTTTCTACTGTACAAACTCTTACCAGTCTTCAGTACTTGTTAGCTGAAGCTCTTCAGAGCAATTCATATGACAGGACTGACTTTGTAAAGCTGGCATCACAGTGACTGAGCCAAGCCAGTCTGGGTTATAGGTAACTTTGGAGAATATTTCATGTGAGGGCTAGGGACACTTTCACTGCAGTTTCTGGTAGAAATATTTTGTGGTTTGCAAACTTGAAACACAAGATTGTTCTCAAACTGATGTTTATTCAAGAAGGCCTTTTGATTTAAATGGCATTATGGCTGTGGAGATGCAAACTGGGGAGCAAAGTAGGTATTTTTAATATGATCTCCTTATGCTTTTTATCTTGGCTCATTTCTCTTACAGAGTGAGTGCCTTATGTTCAGTACGTGATAAAGTACTTCCTGCTGGCTGGCCAGACAAAGCTAGAAAATGGGATTTCCTGCCTGATCCTATCTTAACTTTTTCATTTGGCAGAGTGCCAAAATATTCCTGTGTTTTCTCTAGTACTTGAGGAGTTGGTGTTCCTTTCAGTGAAATCATCCCTTCAGTTCTTGTTGAAAGTGTCAGTCTTGTGACTTAGGTGGAGCTGGTGTTGGCTGTTAACTGAACTTGCTCCCAAGGTGCTGGATTTCTTCTCAAACAGGCCTTCAGTGCTGGTTTGGATTTTTTTTTAAACATGTAGCCTTACACAAAAAGTTGTTATAAAATTGTCTCATCTTGTATAATCAAGAAACTCAGAGTCTTTCCATTTCCTAGTCTGAACATTAGCATTAATGCCAGGTCTATTTAAAATTTTTAATATCCTAACCCTCAGTGGGAGGTAAGGAAAGGAATAGCTATGATACTGTAGCTTGTACTCAAATTTGTAGGAGTTCTGTCTCTAATCAAACAGCTGAGTGATAGACTTCTAGCATACTATACAGTTCTTAGATCCTAAGCAGTAGTTCTGAAGTGTTGAGGGCTGAACCCACCCTGCTTGTTGGGAGGTAGTTGAATAGGAAATGAGCATAATTGCTCCCTGTCTTCATGAGTGATTGACCCATAGGACTCCTTAGTCTCAGCCATTGCCTTTGGCATTCTGAAGCCTCAGTTTCTGAGCTGGGAGATATTAAAGGTCCTCTGTGGTTATGAGAACACCACCTCTTGCAGCTTAAGGGCCTTAAAAAGCACATAGCTCAGATGTAATGACCAAAGTGACGAACAACAAGGATATCCTTCTTTTGACTTTGTTAAAGGCAGAAGTACCACAAAACTTGAACTTTCTTTGCTTGCAACTTAGAATGGCTTTGGTGCATGTAGTGCGTCTGTCCATACAGCAGCTAGCTGCATGTATAAGCAGCCTTATTAAAAAAAAAAAAAAATGCAAAACACCATGCATATAATTCAGGATACCATGGAGGGTTCTGCTGTAATTTTCAAGTGCCTTGTTCTTCAGTGACTTAGTCATTGGGGAACCTACCTGCATTTAAGAATGCAGCTGTGTAATAAAACTTCAGCTATTTGAAACTGAGCAGCTTACATGATAAAACTGCATGCACTTTAAATGTAATAGGTGTTTCGTTTCTGAGCTTCTAATACATCACGTCAGCTTCGTGGCTCTTGATCCTTAAGGAAAAAGTGCAAGCTGGATAGAGCAGTGTCTGAATCTGCAGGATGTGCCCTATCTCTCCAGATGTGCTCCAGCTCTATCAAACTTGCTGTATTTCCTGTTGGCTGGACCAAACCAGAAAGCATCGACCCAAACACCTTCAAATGAGAAGTACTGTCACAGAAATTCCCACCCAGACTTGTAGCCCTGTCCTGAGGCAGACTGGGAAGAAGATACTTGATACTCTGCGGTCCCCAGGTGATGCCTCTGATTGAGGCTTTGGGGTTTTTCCACACCAAGGCCTGCTACCTATATTAGCAGAGCAGACTGGGTATCACTATTGTGATACAGGTGCAGTTCACCTGGACTAAATGCCCAGTTATCCCTAAAGTTCAGCCAAACACAAATCTGTCCGTGCTGACAGCCTGACCATGGCATGTCAGTGTTGTACCTTGTGAGGGCTTCATTGCTGCTGTAGCTTGTTACTGTCCATCCAATACCTTGGCCTTTTGTGCCAAGGAGCAGGGGGAGGGGGTGCTGTTTGGTCTCTTCTTATCTCTTTGGATTCATTGTGCCTTGTGTGTGTGTTTCTAACCCTTTCTCTTGTTGCTGTCACTCCTCCTTTCTCCGCTGGCGCCATTTCTGTCCATCCCATCTCATTGGCTGCTGTAGCAATAGGTAAGAGACGCGTGGTAGGCCACGACTGGCACTGCACAGTGGGCACCTGTGTGCTAACAAAGCCTCCCTGACCTGAGGCTTCTCCTCTAGTGTGCACCAGTCTGGTGACTGGTTCTGGTGCTACTTTTAGCGGGTTAGAACTTGAGGCTGGGAGGGCTAATGCTCCAGAACAAGCTGAACTTTCTTTTCAAGGCTTACTGGAGGGGAGGATTTGGGCTTTTAGGTATTATTTTATAGTAGATTAAATTACTTTCTTATGGAAAAACTAAAGTAGAAATGAAATATTAATTTAACTCCAACTTGCAAACTTTCTGGAGAAATAAAACCTGAGAAGTATTCAAAAGCCAGAATCTTGCTTATGAGGGAGCATGTTTACTGATGAAACTTCTACATATGTCCCCAGACCTTCAAGGAGCAAACACCTGCTGTGGTAGCATATGTTCCTTGGAATATCCTTTGTTTTCTAACTTGAAACTGTGTGTTGGATTGTTGACAACCCTCAGTGCCTGCAAGCATTTGTATGCCTGTATCCTTGCTTGCAAGGATGATATTACTGTCTGCTCTCAAACATGTTTCTGCATAATCAGTACCATGGCCTTGATGCTGCAGTCAAACCCCCTGTTCTACAAAGTGTCTGAGAGTATGAGTAATAAAGCACGACTAAATGAGTCTTGGCTTTGCGTGTAGACTGTTGCTTTAAGTTTTGGTCTTGTTGTATAAAGTACTTGGGCTTCCTTCCTGTATTCTCAGGATTGGTAGACTTAATTTGGGAAGTTTATTCTGACTAGTAGTTACAGGATAAGGAGACCATTGTGCAAGAGCTGGCATCCAGAATATCACTTGGACTCCTTGTGTAACAAGGAGGGTTTTTTCTCCTGTTGCTAGTGTATAGACAGTTTGGATCAAAGAGGGCAGCACCTATGGGCAGCTTGCACAGCAGTTTTTCAGCACTGGGGCAGAACCCTGGACTGTAAGTGGTCCTGGACCATGCAGTACTGCTGACATGTTGCACTGTGGGGACTCTGAGTCCAGATACAAGACACCTCTTCTGAAGCAGAGCAGTCTTGAGGTGATATGTAACTGGAAAGCAAATGGTGATCCTAATCCTCCTGCTGCTTTGAGCCTGTCCTCCAAGGTGTGTGGGGTATGGAGGTGAGCTGGATCTGAGAGCTAAAGCTCCCTTCTGGAGTGTACCTGGGCACTGGCATCTCTTGGGTGGCCCGGGCAAATTTTGCTGGTTTTTCCTTGGTTGTATGTCTGGGAGCAACTGCCATTGACACATATCTTGGGAGACTACAGATTGCTTTGGGGCAAGAGTATGAAGGCCTGGGCATGCAGAATAGACAATAATTAGGTGTTTCGTCAAAACTGGACTCTTTGAGCCATAAGTTTCTAATGTGTTTGTTTCCAGCTATGACAATCAATTGGGAGTGCTGTCAAAATTAATTGAAGGGAAGGTTTCTTTGTCATTTTACTCCAGATGGAGATTTGCTTCTCCTTCTGACTACAGTTACACTTAGTCCAAAGCTCCCTGGAGACCAGTAGCACTCTCCCTTCTTGAACTTGTGCAGAATTCAGTGTCTAACTCTGCTCAGAGCCTTCACTTGCCGCCTTAGAGACATCCCCAGGCACCCTCCCTAGGTGAGCTTGGTGTGTGTAGTTCAGTGTCTGACCGTAATGGCAGAAGCAGAGCTGTGCAGCCAGCTGGTGTCACATTCTCTGTGCTGACTTGTCTTTGGTGGTGCTTTCGTAGGCGCAATGCCGTGGACGCCTTCCGCGTCAATGTCATCCACGCACGGCAGCAGGTGCGCTCGCCTGTCACCAACATCGCCCGCACAAGTTTCTTCCATGTCAAGCGCTCCAACATCTGGCTGGCTGCTGTCACCAAGCAGAATGTCAATGCTGCCATGGTATTCGAGTTTCTTTACAAGATGTGTGACGTGATGACTGCCTACTTCGGGAAGATCAGTGAGGAGAACATAAAGAACAACTTTGTGCTGATCTATGAGCTGCTGGATGGTGAGATGTTTCCCTTATATACTGTGGCCTATTGCACTTGCTCATTCTGACATCCTTAGCTTAGTATGAGGTAGTAATAATCCTTGAAGTGTTTTTAACATGTGTGGCAGAGTTCAAAATTACTTGTTCGGCTTTTTATTGCCGCCTGGACTGCAAATGTGAATGTCCAAGTCCATAGCCTTGTGCTGATTCCCTTCCCTGAAATGTTGGGAGCTATGCACTTGTACAACTGAGATGGCTTGTACTGGAGCTCAGCTTCTGAGGGGATCTTGTGTAGATGTCAGGCTTTCCTTACCACTGAGGTGTATCGAGAGTACTGTCCGTAGCACCTCTAAGGCCTGCTGGTGCCCAGGTGGCTCTAGCAGTGTATGGAAGCAGCCACCCCAGGCTTAAGTTGATTGCCCCTAGTAAATTGCCTTTTGGGCTCAGTTCTGCACAGAAGGAAATCAATAAAACCCAATGTGCTCTGTCCCAGCCCTACCTCCCCCACTGATAAAGCTCCAAATTTCACTACAGATTAATAACAGCATCCCTTCAGCTGCTTGTGATATCAGTCTGCTTGTGGAGGTTGCCCTTGAGCTGCCCCTGTTTCACATATCATGAGGACTTTGTGTTAGTTAGGTTTCAATTTGTTTTCCAGACAATGCACCACACGTGTGTGTCCTGGGAATCTTAGCCACAGATCACAGTGACTGATGTTTTCCCTGTTCCCTCAGGGCAGACCAAGAGACTGCCTGTTCTCTGCTTTGGTCAGTCACTGCTGGCTCCTTGCTGGCACAATGAATTCAAGCCTGCCAGTGTGATGTTGCTCAGTAACATGTTAGTGGTCTTCTTTCCCCTCTAAATCTCTTGTGGGTTGTTCCCTTCCTCTTTGAGGGGAGTAGGTGTGTGCCACTACTCAGCTGTTGTTTTAGATTTTGGTTTATTACATCTTCATAAGAACAAAACTTTAAAAAAAGAAAGTGACAAAGATAAAATTGCTTTGGTGTTGTAAAAACTCTATTGTCCTTTGGATGTTTTTGGAAAATCTCCTCAGTGTGCCCTGTGCAGATGGCTAGGTGAGTTAATATTTAGTCCTGAGGTGTGGTTGTGTTTAAAAACTAGCAAATTCATCACTTGCACAGCTTTCCATGCTCCGGGAGCTCAGTGTAGCAAGAATGATTTTTTTCTCTTGGTAAGGAATGCTGCTGCAGCTTATCCAGAAATTAAATGTGTAAGTAGTATCTGTGCACTAATTGCCTCTCTCCTTGTAGTAGCAGTTAGCCTAGTTGATGTGTTCATACCTTGTAGCTCTGAACTAACCTTTTACCCTTCTGTAGAAATCCTGGACTTTGGCTATCCTCAGAACTCTGAAACAGGGGCCCTGAAGACTTTCATCACTCAGCAAGGCATCAAGAGTCAGGTAATCAGAGGAATTTCGAGTATAGCACTGTTCTACTGGTTAATTTTTGCTAAACCTGTTCAAGAGAGTATGGTCTTCATTGCCATGTAACCATTTGACCCATATGGAAGGAAGGTGCCTGAATAGATTGAGAACACCCTGACAGGGGTGTATCTCAGTGGCACCTTTTTCTAGGTGTCCCTGCACTATGCTGCCTCATGTTCCCTGGCACATGATAAGGTGCAGGAGGAAGAGCCCAGAGCTAGGATAATGTCAGTCCCTTACATGTAAATATGGTTGCTGGCTTCAGGCTCTGCTCTGTGTTAGCTTCTGAGAGGATAAACAAATCTACCTGCTGAACCAGAAGTAGCTCTTTTGCATGTGAATCTCACTGAGCAGGTCTGTTCTCCACCAGAGTTGTCAGGATTTCATGCCTGCCTTATAATGAAGTATTCTTCGGCCTTGTGAATCTTGCTGTTAAGTCAGGAAGCTCGTGTTGCTCTGTCTCTGCCTGTAACATCCTTGCGGGTCAGCGTCAGTACAGCCTGAGCTTTCTTAGGTTAGAGATGAGAATCTCTGCTGTGCTTTTAGCATAGTATTAACCCTTGCATCAAAGTTTACATGGATTTAGAAGATAAAGGATGTGTTGGAAAAAAAGATGGTTAATTGAACTGGTTTGGGGAATGTGTTTAAACTAGTTCTAATGCTACTCCAAGTACAGCCCTCAAAACTAGGCTTCCTGTCTAATAAGCTCATACTTAACCTCTGAATTCAAAGGAAATTCGTATGTTTCTCATGTCCCCAAGGAATATTGTCCACTTTGTCCATCTGACACAGCTGTGCAAGTCAATAATAAGGACTTAACCTTAAAGTTAGTCCTCCCCCCTGCATAGCAATGAGTCAGGAAAAAAAAGCTGGGAGTCCATAATGAGGCAGTCTGTGGCAGAGTAAAGCTTCAGCCTCAGCTACAAACAGAAGCAAAGAGCTAAACAAGAGCCTGCATGGTGACTGTTCTTGTTTAGGTTAGCAGAGGTCAGTCTCTGGAGGTTCTGTTTCAACTCAGTTCATCAGCACTGATTTCCTGAGAAGTCCTTTTTAAACTTTTAATCTAGTAGCAAGACTGACTACATTTCAAGAGGAGGTGAGAGAGAGAAGCTGCCCCGAGCAACATATTTCCCGCTAGAACAGCAAACTGTTTTGCAACGTGGCCAGATGTGAATGCATCCGGTCTCAGTCCCCATCACGAGTCCTAGTGTAAATCTCTGGCCTTCTGCAGTCTGACAGTTTGGGCAGTCAGCACTGAAGACAGCTGAATCAGCTCCTGTTCCTAGGAAAACTCAAAACTAACCACCTCCCTCACTTCCTTCCCTTGCTCTTTTTTTTTGCTCTTGTTGGTTTTAACAAACTTTTGTGCTTGTTTGTGTGCAAAGCACTGTCACAGTGTCTTGCTTAATTCAACAGCAGGTTTAGTCCTTTCCTTACAAAGAGGAGTTTGGCTTTCAGCTTTACACAAATAAGCAGTTCTTCTGCTCAGTATTGGAATTTTGTGCAGCCCAGTTCAAAAACCAGAAGTAATCCATTGCAGGCACAGGATGGCCCAGGCACCAGTTGAAACAGTACCTGCCATGTTTCCTTGTCTGCTCTCTACTCTGGTACTTCTAGTCTTCAGCTCCTCGTTGACTTAGAGCCAGTTCACACAGGTACCCAGGACCAAAATCTGGTCCTGAATCATCTGGCCTATCATCTATGTTCCCTGTCTTCGTGTACTTCCTGGTGATGCTTTGCTTGGGCTTGTGTCCTGAGGATTTTAAGGAGCAAAATCCACTTATGGGAGACTTTCCAAACTTGACTTTTTGACTTTGTTCTCAGTGAAAGATTGGAGCGTACTGATCTGCTGTGCTCTGAAGCCCTCCCTTCATGGGTCTTTCTAGGGCAGGTGATCTTGAAATGCAAGATATGCTGCTTTCTCTTTGAAAGTGTCTGAAACTGCTGCACTGCTTGCCATGGAAAATATCTGTGTGCTCTGGGAATGGAGTGATGTGCCATACAGGTTTTTAAAGGTGTTGGTGTGCAACACTTCTAGTCCCTACACTTGAAGTAGCCCACTACTCAGATGGCAGGACTGCAGGCTGTGCTGATGTCCTGTAGCAGAACTGATGAAGCCATTGGCCTAAGTATCTTCCTCCAACAGAGGCTAAACCTTGTTCTTACAGATTGAGGTAGCTGTTCTTCATGTACTGTTCTCACTCTTAAGATGCTATCTGCATTTGTCCAGACTTGTGTACTGTATTGAGCACTTACTTAGGCAGTTCTCAGGGGAATATAAAACTCTGTCTCTTAGATGATGAGACAGTGCCTGTGCTTGCTCAGGAACTGACCATGTCTGTGGCAATAGCGTGTGTGAAGCTGAGATCATGTACTGCCACCCTGTGGGCCTACTGCAAGGCTGCTGTGGGAGAACCCACTTGTGTCTTGTGCAGTTGTTGTAGTAGAAGAGCAGAATTAACAAGGATACCACTTTGTACAGGACCCAAAGTGCCTGTTATTTCCCATAGTCCGGGCATCTGTGACATGGTAGACATCCAGGATTTGCATTAGGAACACCAGCTTGAGTCTGTTCTGCAGAGAAACATTATTGGGAGGGGTATTTTGCCTGTCTCTCCTTCTGCTCCACCTTGCGTTTGGATTGTCAGTAATGGGCCAAGTCTGAAAATTCATTTCACTGCTTGGAGTGCTGGGTTTCCTGCAGGGAGCTAAAGGTCAAAACCCTCATCTTATTTGTGCTAATTAGCTACCTAATTAACAAAGAGCTAACCTGCTTTTTTCCTGTCCTCAGGTAGCCTTAAGCCTAATCTGCCTCTTTCTCCCTTCCTCCCTTCTCTTGCTCTTGACCTGCTTGCCTGTTAACCCTGTCTACACTGCACTTGCTACTATGCACCTACTTCTTGGCTTTCTGCGTGTGACTGGACCCCACCTCTAGCATCAGGTAGGAAATCTCTCTGTGCCTCTCAGCACAGCCCTTGGTACTTTTCAGAGGCTTAGAGCCTGGGTGCTGTTAGGTGCATTTTGAGTTAGTGTTGGTATGTAACTTTCATTACTGCAGTTATTAAGAAACAGGCGTTGGAAATTAGCTCTCCTGTGGCCCTGGGGTTTCATGTTAGATAAAGGTGTGAACTGCTACATCAATCCATGTTAAGCTTCTCTGCTTAATATGGGTTGATGTGACAGTCTGAGATATGATTTGAGTGCCATTGGTGGAGCCCATGCCTCCCTGCATTAAGAGGTAGCCTAATAGACTTGCTAAAAAAACAGAGCAATGTTCCCTGCTGTTGCTATGGCCAATTCTTGGTTGGGCATAAAATTAGATGTTCTGAGGAGAGAATGACCAAATCATGTGAGGTGTCACAGCACCCGTATCTAAGTGACAAAAACTTGTATGTATAAT
Source organism: Peucedramus taeniatus (assembly GCA_013400575.1). Taxonomy (NCBI): domain Eukaryota; kingdom Metazoa; phylum Chordata; class Aves; order Passeriformes; family Fringillidae; genus Peucedramus; species Peucedramus taeniatus. Next base: position 19,424 of record WBNO01026735.1, on the reverse strand, counting down.
AAATGGCAGTGTTTGCTCTTAGATTCAGAGCAAGGTTTCTTAGTCTTTGAATTTATTTAGAGGAATTTATTTATGTCTGTGATTTCTTCTCTTCAGACCAAGGAAGAGCAGTCCCAGATCACCAGCCAGGTGACTGGACAGATTGGATGGAGACGTGAAGGAATCAAATACCGTCGCAATGAACTCTTTCTTGATGTGCTGGAGAGTGTGAATCTCTTAATGTCCCCACAGGGTAAGTTGGTGGTATCAGGCTGGCATCCTTCTCCTGCTCAGGGTTTGTGAGTGGGGACTCTTGTAAATGTTCTGAACTGTGATTTTCTCTAACTAGGTCAGGTTTTGAGTGCCCATGTCTCTGGCAGAGTGGTGATGAAGAGTTATCTGAGTGGAATGCCAGAGTGCAAGTTTGGCATGAATGACAAGATTGTCATTGAAAAACAGGGCAAAGGGACTGCGGATGAAACGGGGAAAAGGTAAGAGGTTTGGTCCTGGTGACCACTTGCCTCAAGGGACTCTTATGAAAGGGCAGCCCTTAATAGCTTTTCCAATCTGACAGACTAAAAGCTGGGCTTTTTTCTTCCCTTCAGATGGAACTGCTAACTTTGGGTAGATCAGTTGTCATGCAAGCTACCATGCTGAGGGCCTCAGCACAGAGGGCTTTTTTACAGCTTTTTAAGTATTAAGATTCAAACATAGTTTTAAGTGTAGAGTTCTTGCACCTGGAAACACTTCCCCAAGATGGATTTTCCTAGAATCTGTATCTCTAGCAGTTTTGCTCAGTGCAGAGACTCTTAATCGTAAAAGCAGTAACAGTGCTCCCAAGAAATAGTAAAAGAAACCCTCTGCCTGCTTTACCTGGACTGTTCCCACAAAGTAGAACAAAGACTGGGGAAGCGCCTCCTGCTGATTACAGGTGATCAGTGACTGTGTGAGTAGGAGGCACATCCTTTCTGAGAGCCCAGCTACCCTCCCTCCTAGCTGCACCTCAGTCAGTATCCACACTGAAGCTGAAAACAGCTCTTAATGCCTTCTCCAGCTTTCCTGCTTGGGGTGAAGAAATAAAAGCAACGGGACTGCCACTTTCGTCTCACTAACCATTTGCAACTCATCTGTATTTCTCTTGGTTGTCTTTTTTTTTTTTTTTGCTGACCCCCAGTGAATTGGGAAGGTAGATAATCTGCTTCAGCTTTGTGTGCACTCTGCTCTCCCTCTGTCTCTTGCTTGTGTGACTTGTGCATGTAACTTGGATCTCAGACACTTTCCATGGTGGTTCCTGTAAATGGAGCTGAGCTGCTGTTTGCCTTTTCTCTCAGAACCAAGCCAAGAGCTATCGCTTCACTGTCACCTTTAAGCCATCTTTCCTGTACCTGAACTGAGCTAGTAAAATGGATGAGCCTGAGATGGCTGATGGGCCCAGTGAGGATTTACTCTAGTGAAAATATCAACTGCACAGGCCTTGAAGAGTCAGTACACTGTCCCAAAGCTCCTGTGCCAACTGCCTTTGCCAGTAAATAGGCTATTTTTTTTTTTTTTTAGTTCCAGAAGTAAGATGAACAGGGATTCTTGGTAGTTGGTTGTGGGATTATCCAGTGGACATCTGCAGCTTGGAGAAGCATTTAGTTATGAGGTGACCAAAAGGGACAGCTACTATCAGTTGCTTTTTGGGATCTAGCTTGTGGCAAGGCCAACCCTGAGTAATGCTGCCTGAGACCTGGAGCAATCCTATGCAGAGGGCTTTCTGAGCTGTTTTGCAAAGAAATAGAAATCGGTTGACTGATGTTTGTTGTCATCTGGGCAACAGAATAGGAAAGACTAACTCCTCCTTTTGAAGCACAAACCACACCACTGGTGGTTGTGTAACTAGACAGCCAGTCAGCCTGGGGTCAGTCTGCTTCCCCTTTGTGTAGGTAGTGGTGGTTCCTAGGACAGCTAAACCTGCTGTAGTTTTCACACTATCTTGGCATGGTTTCACACTATACTGGCATGGTTGTCCTGTTGCTTCCAGCAGTTGAGGCAGCCTAGATACCATTGTGATACACTGCTGCACCTCTACACTGCTGCTTCTTCTGTTGCTCCTGCTTTCTGGTCCCTCTCAGTAGCTGAGGGGTTTTGGCAGGCCTAGGACCTGTATTTTCAGGAATTAGTACCTGGCACAAGTTCAGTGCTGTCAGGTTAGGCTGGTGCACCTACATGAACAGGTGGTAGCTCATCAGATTTTTGAGAGAGATACAGACTTGTATGTCACGATATTGTGGTTTTGGCAATTTGGTTCAGAATCAAACTATCTGCTGGCAGTGTGGAAATGAACAGTTTTGAAGAGATTTCTGAAGAGGAAGACTCTGAACCTGGCATTTCCTGGCTGTTTGGCAATGGGATAGCTTTGTGGACAGGAAAGTGTTTTCTCTCTTTGAACTGTGCTGTGAGAAGACTTGGGGTTGCAGAGTTGCCTTTGCAGTACTGAGTGCTGCTGGCAGGCAGACCCAAGCATTGTGTTGCTGGCTATGACAGAAGGGTGCTCTTCTAAGCCCTCTCCTCTTTGGGGAGAGGAGGGAGAAAATTCTTTCAAACAAGCTTCCTGAAATACGATTTTTGTGGTGGTGAAACAAGGAAAGTCTGAGCCAAGAGGCTGCTGTCCCCTAAATCTCTCCCTGCCTCCCCATTTCCTGGACACCTGCGATGGCAACATGCTCTGTAGAGTAGTTTCTGCCTGGACAGACTTTGACTGCACCAAGATACCAGAGCTGCAGCCTTGTGCTTCTCTAACTGTGTTTTGTGTTTTTAGCGGCAAACAGTCAATTGCCATTGATGACTGCACTTTCCACCAGTGTGTGAGGCTCAGCAAGTTTGATTCCGAGAGGAGCATCAGCTTCATTCCACCAGATGGAGAATTTGAACTCATGAGGTACTGTGGGTGGAGGGTGAACAGGCTGGTGTTGGCATCTGCTTGCTGCTACAGTAGTGTTGCTGCTCCCAGGCAGACTTGCAGCCCTTGAGCGCTTAAGAAATACTCACTTACCACCCCTTTTTCAGAGTGGAATCTGTAGGGTGTCCCACAAATCCATCTGTTACAAATGTGGAAGCCCAGCTGTGTTGAGTTTTCTTTGCCACAACCATAGTGTTGGATGCAGGTTTTCTTGCTTTTGAGCTTGTTGTACCTGTTGTTTTTAGTGTTTAACACTGATGTCCTTGAACAAGGCTTTTGGCATGAACCAGATATAAAACTTGAGACACAAGACACCCTTGCTGCCCTGCAGCAGCACAGATCTTAACTGCTGTTTCCTTCTGGGATGTTTCCCTTTCTGACTGATGTTTCTAAGCTGTTTAACATATTCAGAGGCTATCTCTTTAGGAGGGTGATACAGTGTGAGGCATAAGGGAGTTACTCCTCCTCAGAGTTCACTGTAACTTCCATCCCTGCAGATACCGAACCACGAAGGACATTATCCTTCCCTTCCGTGTGATCCCACTGGTGCGGGAGGTGGGCCGGACCAAACTGGAAGTGAAGGTGGTGATCAAATCAAATTTCAAACCTTCCTTGCTGGCCCAGAAGATAGAGGTAAGAGGAAAAAAAAACCAAAACTGTAGTATCTTGTGCCTGGAAATCATGCCTCTAGTTTATGTCTACTACGGTGGAGTCCTCACAGATGAATCTTCCAGCTTGAACAGGGCTAAAAAAATGAACTGAGTATCTCTTAGGTGTGTGGTGCTGCTGTTTTGTGGGAAGGAGGTGCTCTAGAGTAGGAAGGTGGAAGCTGTTTTCATTTGCACAGCTGCCTTGGCAGGGTCCTCATTCCATCCCTGCAGCAACTGTTCACTTAATTTCCTCAGCCACTGTGAAAATTTCATGTTCTTCTGTCTGCATGATCTGATAGTATGTCAAACAGGCAGCAGGCTGTGAGCTGTGTAAGGCAGGCTAGAGGTGGCTTTGCAGCTTAGTGCCCGTCTGAGAAGGGTTGCTGCTGCAAGGCTGCGCTGTCCAGAGCCTGCTGCAATGCCTGGCATCCTTCCTGAGCTCATCTTCCCAACATTAGCCAGGATTTCTGCAGCATGGAGATCTCTCCCCTGATCCTTACTGACTTTGTGTATTATGGAACTGTGAACGTGTACTTCAAAACAAGAAACTGGAGAGCTAGCCTAGGATGCCTTGTGGTAGCTGATGCTCTCTGGGCCCTGAGCTGGGAGAGAGGAGGCCCAAGGGGTGCAGGACAGAGAGACTGCCCAGAGTGCCCAGGCTGCATTCTCCTTGCCCCCACTTACCAGACTGTGCCTTCCAGGTCCGGATCCCAACGCCCCTCAATACCAGTGGAGTGCAAGTCATCTGCATGAAAGGGAAGGCGAAGTACAAGGCCAGTGAGAATGCCATTGTCTGGAAGTAAGTGAGCGTGTTGGGGCTGGCCTGCAGGGGCAGGCCTCTGGGAGGCAGGGTCTGTTTAGTGCTCCTGTTTGCCCTGAGATTATGTAGTGAAGGGGAGCATAAACTCTGGCACCTTCTCACTTCTGAGTTTTCTCCAATAGGATAAAACGAATGGCTGGAATGAAGGAATCCCAGATCAGTGCGGAGATTGAACTGCTGCCCACCAATGACAAGAAGAAGTGGGCTCGGCCTCCCATCTCCATGAACTTTGAGGTGAGTACCCATCTGCCTTTCAGGATGCACCCAACCTTGGACAAGTTTTGTCAGTCCCTGTTGGGAGTTGCACAGGTTTGAGCATCCTCTGTGACAAGCTGACGGGTGAGGTCAGCCAGATGGTAAAGCTAATGGAAGAAAATTGCCCTCAGAGCCACAGGAGTCTGGCACCATGCATGCAGAGAGCAGGGAAGGGAACAGTGGCTCCTGATGTCTGTTTCTAGATGCATTGCCGGAGGTCCTCTGGCATTTGTGTACGGAGAGCATCTTACCCCCATTCCAACGCTCTCTGTTGCCTTTCCCTCTCTCAATAGGTCCCATTTGCACCCTCTGGGCTGAAGGTGCGCTACCTGAAAGTGTTTGAGCCAAAGCTGAACTACAGTGACCACGATGTGATAAAATGGGTGAGGTACATCGGCAGGAGTGGGATCTACGAGACCAGATGCTAGCCCCAGAAGGCTGGCAGGCTCCCTCTTCTCCAAGCCATGCTCTGCCTCTCCTCGGTCTTCAGCTACATTCAGAGATGTCTGCCTGGCCCCTCGACGCAGATTGAAAGACCCTGTGGCTCACCCCGGGAGTGGACTCGCCTGCCTGTGTTCAGTTACCACCCACGCTGCAGATGAAGTTCAGAACCCAGTCGTGTGCAGGGTGCAGTCAGCCTCCTGCTCCCCGTCCCAGGGTGGGCAAGGGCTAGTCTAACTCCCATCCTCTCGTGATCTTTCTAGGGAACGTCCACCATTAAACTCCTCTTCTGTTGGTGTCTCACTACTTGCATCATATCCTAGTATTTTTGAAGTTCTTGTGCATATGTACTCGTAGAATAGACCTAAACATAGACTGGACAAATCTGAGTTGAAGTTACCCTGGCTTCTGTACTAGCTATTGCTGTTGTGGTAGATGTTGCTGGCCAGTCTGAGATGTCTGGGGTGGTGAGTTTGTTGGGCCCCCACCAAAGCAAGATGGTGGGCTCACCAGATCTCACCACCACCTTATTTCTTGCAAAGTTGTCAGTATAGAGTCCTGCTGTGGGAAGGTTTGTGACCAAAAAGGATGATGAGGTTTAGGCTCTTGCTGGTCTGTATGTGGGTGGCACAGCATTTTTGGTCCTTGGAGCATTTACCCCTACCCACTGCTGGCTTGAGCCAGTCTGTCCTTTCCAAACAAATTGGAGACGTGGCCCCACTGTCCCAGGGAGTGTGGGGCAGCTGAGCTCTGTCAGGATGTGAACAGGGTCTGTCCTTGGGGAATCTCAAATGCAGTTGGCAGTAAGAGCACCCTGACCCAGCCTGCCCTCTCCACACTTCTACCAAATGCTTCTGGGCCTTAGGAATGCTGCTGCAACCCACAATCCTGCTTCTGGTAGTGTGGTCTCCATTTTGTACACTTTGTGATTTGTCCAGCTCTGAATCTAATAAAGTATGTAGAATGGAGAAGGTGCCTGCGCTGCTGTTTGGGACTGGTGCTGCAAGAGCCTGGGCTGTGCCCTGGGCCTGTGCCACAATGTCTTGGGGCTTGCTTGTGCTGCTTCCCCAGCCCTGGGCTGCTTGGGGGCTAGTTGGTGAAAAGGACAAGTGATGGTTTTGTTTCCAGCTGTGCCACCACTGCAGCTCCCTGGAGAAACGCTCTGGGCTTTCCTTGGGACTGCAGCTGGGATGAACTGAACTCAGTGGAGTGTATCCCAGCCCCCTGTAAGTCAGGCTCCTGTGCCCTAGCCAGGCTTAAGAGAATCTTGGTCATCTTTCCTTGTGCTCACCTGAAAAAAAAAACAAACTCTAAAGCCAATTTGTCCTTTTAACTTGACTTTTGGGGGTGGGGGCCAAGGTGGGGACTGTGTGGGGTGGTTGAGGGAATCAGTAACTCTGAGCAGCTGGACCTGGCCCTTGGCTCAGCTGCTCTGCCTTCAGTCCGTGAGCGGGTGACAATGTCCAAGTGGTCATTCCCCATCGGTGGATGAAAAAATTCAAACCCAAACCCCAGCCTGCAGTGTCTTGATTGTGGTTTAAAAAAATCCAAGTCCTCCCAAAGCCTCTTTCCCTGGGCGCCAGGACAAGCAGGGGCTGAGCGGGTTTTGGGCCCGCTCCGTTCGCTCCCGGTGCCGCTGTCCCCGCACGTGGCGCCGGAGACCCACTCCTGGCCCCGTAATGCGCAGGCGCAGTCGGGCCCGGACTACATCTCCCGGCGGCCCCCGCGCCATGGCGGCCGCCCGCCTCCTTCCCGGCAGCGCCCGCCATCCCTTCCGGCTCCGAGCGGCGGCG
>WBNO01026735.1:0-12533 GCA_013400575.1 Peucedramus taeniatus | reverse complement strand
AGGCGGCCGGGGAGGGGCGGGGTGGGGGGACCGGTGCCACCTGTCGCGACAGCGGCGGGGTGTGCAGCGCCGGCGCCGTGTGCCCGCAGGGATCCTGCACGGCAGCGGGGCGGACTTCGAGTCGGTGGACGAGCTGGAGGAGGCGGTGGGCGAGCTGCTGCGGGAGGTGTCGCAGGACACCAAGGACGACGGCGCCATCAGGGAGATCTGCCAGCGCCTCTTCAACACCCTGCAGCTGTAAGGGTACCCGGCGTCCCCTCGCACCTCCTCACCCCACTCACGCACCTCACCCTCCTCCTCCTCCTCCTCTCCGTAGGGACGAGGGCCAAGCCCAGCGCTGCAGCCAGGTGCTGCTGGATGCCCCCATCCAGCTCTCCCAGATCACTGATGGATACGGTGAGTGATGCCCTCGGCTCGCGTCCTGCCATCGGGCTGCTGGAGCTCAGAAGGGCTCTGGGTGTGCTCGCCTGACCTTGGCGAGGGGAGCCTCGGGCTCTCCCTCACAGGCACACATCTGTTTGTGATTCTGTGCGGGCAGCAGTGCCCGCGGGGTAAGCTGGGGTGAAGGCGGAGGTGGAGAGATGCCCTTTGGTCCCCTCATCCTGTCGGGAGAGGGATCAGTCATCTCTGGGCATGGGTGGTCATTAAGGCAGGGCTCTGCAGAGCCTCCCTGCCACACGTGCTCACCAGCCCCAACCCCACCGTCTCCTTGCAGGTGATGCCAGCGCGGATCTGCTGCCGGGGCTGTTGCTGAAGAGAGGCCAGACCTCGGTAAGTGAGGGCTGTGCCCTTCCATGCACGAGCAGCTGACACGTGGGGCTGCAGGTGCCGTGCCCTGCTCCAGTCCAGGCTGCCCTTGGAGAGCAGCCAAGGCAGGCAGCATCCTGGTTAGGAGTGTAGCTGCAGGGGTACTGCTCCTCCTTGTCAGGCTCTCTGTCATTTGGGAAACTCTTGACCTTGGTCTGGTGAAGAGGCTCCAGATGAGTTAGTGTTGTATTAGCAGCGTATTAACCTGATGAGATCTATTTTGCTGTAATTTCTTAGTGAACTCTGACTTTTGTGAGGACTTTTGGCTCTTACAGCAAGGCATTTGATTGAGAAAATACGATGTCCCTGAATGACATCTTGAATATTCAGTGAGGGGTAAAGCCCTGGGTAATGGCAGGAGAGGGGGCTGTTACAGGTGGGAAGTTAGCAGAGAGCCACTGCAGGGTCATTTTAAGCTCTTGAGCCAGCTGTAGGTTGTTGTGGTTTGGAAAATAAGATCAAGAGCAGAGAAGTTTGGAAGTAGTTCCTCTCCATGACCCAAGGAAATCAGTGTGTCTGTATTGATGGAATGTGTAGCTGCTCAAGAGCAGCCTGGCTTGCTGTCTGTGTTGGATGTGCCAAAGTCTGAGCATGGGTGAGGTGCAGTTGTACATCCACAAAGCAAGGATGGCAGTAGCTCTACAGTGTGGGTAGTGTATTTGCCAGGGTGGTGCCTCACAGAGCTCCCTTTCCATGGGTTAATGTGTTGAGGATGAGAACCCTTCACTGGGAGGCTGAGACCTAACACGATTCCCACATGTCTGAACGGGAGTCTTAAGCAAAAACTGGCAGCTCTGGCTGGTTTTGGCACCAGAGTTGTTGCAGCTGGATTCATTTTCCAGCTCTTGTGTCTGCAACTCAAAAAAGGGTCTTCAGAAAAATTGGAGACGATTCAGGGAAGGCCTCGGAAGGCCTGTCAAGCTTTGGAGGACATGTCTTTCTAGGAGATTCAGAAAGCTGGGTATGGTTTACAGAGTGACTCTGTCTGTAGGTGTGGAGTCACAGCTCTGCTAACAAGATATTCTTCAATGCAGGTCTCTAACGTGCTTCACTGCCTGCAGAGTTGCCTAGAAATACCTAGGAGTGTTCTTGGTCAGCCACAAATATTTGACTCTATGCAGGAGTAAGCTGGAGTGGGCTGAAAGCCTGGCCAAGACCAGAAGCCAGGTTTAAACACTTGGCGCCTTCTTGCTTTCAGGGTTAATTAAATGCTTTTTGTCTCTGATCCACTGCTCAAGAAGGGTTTGTTCCAAACTGGCTAACATTTAACGTGTTGGGAAGGGAAACACCTCATGGTGCACTTCAAGGGTGGGTGCAGGGTATACCAGAAGAGGCACTGGGATGGCAGGTTGCTGCTGTTGAAGTGACTTGGCTGATCCAGGTCCCTGGAACTACAGAAACTGACTGTATGATAGGGTCAGCCAAAACCTCTCCCTTGCTGAGGCAAAACCTGTGTATGAGCTATTGATTTAGGACTTCATTCCTGAGGTAGCTTCCTGGCCTGATTAGCCTCCTCAAAATATGCTTAAATCCATCCCACTTCCCCTGTCCTTCCTCCTTCCCTCCCTTTCTTCCAGGCTTGAGAGGTTGATTGATCTTTTTTCTCCCAGAGCTGGGCTTTTGGGGGTTTTGCTGAAGATGCTCTCTCTTCTTCAAACACTGTTCTGTGTCCCAGATGGTGAACGCCAAGAAACTGGAGAAGGCGGAAGCCAGGCTGAAAGCCAAGCAGGACAAGAGGCTGGAGCGGGACTCCCTGAAGTCATCTGGCCCTGTGTGAGTGTGCGGGGCACTTGGAACATCCCCATCCTGCTCTGCTGAGCATGGCTGGGATCTGGCTGTACCACAGCTTTCCTGTTGAGCCCCCTCTCTGTGTTCTGCCTGTCCACAGGGTCCTTGAGGAGGCGTCTGCCAGCCAAGCTTCCAGCAAGAAGGAGACTCGCATGGAGTCATCAGGCAAGAACAAGTCGTACGATGTGCGCATCGAGAACTTCGATGTGTCCTTCGGTGAGCGGTGAGTGCGCTGTGGACGTGGGATGGACCCTGGCTGGGATTTGGACCATGGGGGCATCAGACTGGATTAGAGAGCAGTTGAGAAATTACAGAGGGTGTGGCAGAGATCAGGAAGCAAGGTAGGCGCTGACCCTATCGGCTTTGGGCAGGAGAAGCCCATGATTTCTGCTCGGCTGCGGCACAGCCTGAAATACACCAGGGGCAGGTGGCTGTCGGTTATCCCCTCTTCATGGGACAGTCTGAGCAGGGACCTGCTTGTTCCCTTGCTTCAGTGTCCTGCTGACAGGAGCAGACCTGAACCTGGCTTTCGGACGGCGCTACGGGCTGGTGGGCAGGAACGGGCTGGGGAAGACCACGCTGCTGAAGATGATCGCCAGCCAGAGCCTGCGCATCCCCTCGCACATCAGCATCCTGCACGTGGAGCAGGAGGTGGCAGGGGATGAGACACCAGCGCTGCAGAGTGTGCTGGAGTGTGACACCACTCGTGAGAGCCTGCTGCGGGAGGAGAGGGACCTGACAGCCAAGATCAGTTCTGGCAGGTGAGGTGATCCCCTGGATTTCCAGCCCTTCTGTGGCCTCTTGACCACAAGGTTTCCTTCTGAGATCTCTCCCTTCCAAAGACAGGCTCTGGCAGGGGTGGGCTGTATCTTGCCCACCTTAGTCCTACCGGGGGAGGTCAGCCTCCCCCAGCACTCAAACCCTGACTTGGTGAGTCCCACACACTCCTCCTTTTTCTGCCCTAGGGGAGACGGGACAGAAGGTGCCAGACTGTCAGAGATCTATGCTAAACTGGAGGAGATTGAGGCAGACAAGGCCCCAGCAAGGTGAGACAGCCCTGTGAGCACTGCTGTGTTGGCATGGCCAGGGCTGAGCAGTGGTTTGGGGTATGGAAGGGTGATGCTGTGGCCCTGGGATCCAGCATGTGGGGATGGGGTTTTCCCTGCTTTTCTTCTTGTCTCTTCTCTGTCACAGCTCTGCTGGTTTAGGAATAATTGAACTTGCTGCTGAAGCTGGAGGGACTTTTTTGCCCCAAATGGCTTGAATTGTTGCTGCTGCTCTCCAACCTCCCTAGGTTCTTGGTGCCTGGGGAGCATTTTTGGGATGGTAGTGGTGGTGTGACTCTCTTCCTGGCCAAAGAGATGAAAACTCCTTGCAAATCTCCTGGGACTTCATGTGGATGCTGTGCCCTGCTGGGCTGCATTTCCTAGCCAAGTGCTTCTCTCGGGTGTGCAGGGAAGTTTTCCTGCACCAGAATGGCTTTAAAATATGTAGCAGAGCTCCCTTGGTGGTTGTGGGTCTGAGACCTCGGACTGTGCCCTGCTGTTGGATGCTGTAGCTGGATTCCAGTTCTCTCCCCTTTTCCCCAGGGCGTCCGTCATTCTTGCTGGGCTGGGCTTTAATGCAAAGATGCAACAACAGACAACCAAGTAAGTTTCCAAACTTTGGGCACTGAGGCAGTGATGAGGCTGGGGAGATGTTCAAATTGAGCCCCCAGGCACTGCTGTGGCTGTGAGGAAGAACAAGGGTTTATTCTTGCCCATCCAGTGTGGTCTCCTGCCCTGGGGGTGCCTGTGGTCTCTGCCACCTTCCTGCTGGACCGCAGATCTTGTGCTGTTCCTGAAATCTCTTCAGGGACAAGTTGCCTCTGGGTGACAGCAGAGCCAAAAGAGTCATGGGGGAGCAGGGATCCTGCAGGCAGACAAACACAGTGGTTCTGTGTTGAACAGTAACCCCTCTCTGCATCTTCTCTCCTCAGAGAGTTTTCTGGAGGCTGGAGAATGAGACTGGCCTTAGCCAGAGCCCTGTTTGCCAGGTTGGTGTCCAGGCCTTCATGCTATGGGGTTAAGCCTCCTTGTTGTCCGTGCTGTGAGGTGCAGGGGTGCTGTCTGGGGGCCCTCTCAACCCAGGCTCTTGAGGTGGGGGGTGTTGGAGGCACTGCAGCTCTGTGTGTGTGACACTCTGCACTGACCCTGTGCTCCTTCTGCTTCTGATATCCATGTCTTGTTTTCCCCAGGCCAGATCTCCTTCTGCTGGATGGTAAGTTGATACTGTGAGTCCCCCTCTGACACTGTTGTGCCTGCCTGTGCCCTTCTTGGGGTTGGGAACATGCCATGGCCTTTATCTGCCTGCTCAAAATAGCCCTGTGTGATGGGCTGGCCTGGCAGCACAGTTGGCAGCAGTGGCATGGGGAAATCTGCCAGGCCAGCAGCTCTCACTGTGCTCAGCAGAACCTTGCCCTGTGCTCCATCCAGGTGGTCTGCATGTCATCCTGCCCCAAGTTTTGTTCCCTTTCCCTTGCTAGTCCCTGGAATGCACCCTGGCTGCCAATCTGTCTGAGATGCTGCTGTGAGGAGCATCCCTGCCTGAGCCTCAGCCCCCATGCACACACTGCATTCCACCCTACACAGGAGTCCCCTGAGCTGGGCAGAGAAGGTCTCCACGCAGGCTTTCCTCCCCAATGCAGATCACTAGGCTTTCCTATAGGGAAAAAATATAATCCAGCCATCCCCATCCCTCCTGACCTCAGTGCCTTTTCCCCTTCCCTCAGAGCCAACGAACATGCTGGATGTGAGGGCAATTTTGTGGCTGGAGAGCTACCTACAGGTAGGGGGTTGGAAGAAGACCCTGATACAAAGAAAGGGTGAGGGAGGGAGATGTCCTCACCTCCCTGGGTGGTGGGACCAACCCCGTGCTCTGGCTTGATGGTGCTCAGGCCTCCCTCTTGCTGTCTCCTCCAGACCTGGCAGTCGACCATCCTGGTGGTGTCCCACGACAGGAACTTCCTGAACGCGGTGGCCACGGACATCATCCACCTGCACTCGCAGCGGCTGGACATGTACCGTGGGGACTTTGAGAACTTCATGAAGACCAAGGAGGAGCGGCTGAAGAACCAGCAGCGAGAGTATGAGGCCCAGCAGCAGTACCGTGAGCACATCCAGGTACTGGGAGAAGCCAGTGGAGCTGGGGCATTCTTCTCCCAGCCTTGTTCCTTTCTCTCTGCCTTAGTGGTTGTATTGCTGTAGGTTTGGCAGTGGGGCAGTGCTGGTGCTGAAGGGGACTTGGGGCTCTCTGATGCTTTTCTGTCTTGCAGGTTTTCATTGACCGCTTTCGCTACAACGCCAACCGAGCGTCCCAAGTCCAGAGCAAGCTTAAGCTGTTGGAGAAGCTGTGAGTGCCTGTCCTGCTCCTCTCTGGAGGTGGGGAAGGGGCAGTGCTCATGGGAAGAAATGGAGGTTCCCAGGGTACCTGGCAGATACAGTTGTGGTTTGGGCTTTTGGGTGCCTGTCTCTGGTCCAGAGGCTTTGGTTGGGATGAGGTGTCACAGAGCTAAAGACTACCTGGGCTTCTGGTGTGGGAGCAGACCCACAGTGCAGAGCACCTTGGTTATATGTCTCCTCTTCTTGCAGACCAGTGCTGAAACCTGTGGACAAGGAATCTGAGGTGATCATCAGGTAAGTGTCCCCCGAGCCATTGTTTGGAGGGCACCTGGCTCCATTTCTGGCATGAAATTCTCCAGAGTCCTGTCCCGGGACAACCACCCCTTTGTGTGGGCCAGTTTTATTCTGACAGGGAGACCAGACAGGTCCCCTCATTCAGGCTGGGTTCCCTCTTGGGGCCAGGGCTGTAGGTCTTTGTTGCCTTCTCGTGACCATCCTTCCCTGAGGCCCTGCATGGTAGGGAGCCCTCCTTGTCACCTGGGGGGTCACAGAAGTTGTTCTGGGCAGTTGGGAGTCTCTGAAGTTCCTGGCTATCTCTCACCCCTTCCTGCCTCCTCAGGTTCCCTGATGGCTTTGAGAAGTTCTCCCCCCCAGTCCTGCAGCTGGATGAAGTAGATTTTTATTATGAGCCAAATCGCTACATCTTTCATTCCCTCTCGGTGTCTGCCGACCTGGAGTCCCGCATCTGTGTGGTACGTGGGATTGCAGAATAAAGGAGGCTGTGAGGGACCTTGGGAGGACCCTGCTCAAAGCAGGGATAGCTTTGATTATAGGTCAGGTTGCTCAGGTCCTTGTCCAGTTGAATTTTGGGTGTTTCCAGGGAGGACTATTTCTTCCATTCTGCTGGGTCCCATCACAGCATTTCATCATCCTCATTTTGAGGAACACTGGGACATTTTTCCTAGTACTGTTTAGAACTTGTGATTTCATCCTTTCACTGGATACCTCTGAGAAGAGACTGGATCCATATATGACTCCTGTTAGATGACAGCAGCATGTAGTGGGGGCCCTGCTGTGTTGGATGGGGCAGCAGACACTGCTTGCAGATGGGGCTGGGAGCGGGTAATCCTTAGGCTTGAGGGTTGGGGAGACACATCTGGCACTACTGCCAGTGCTGCTTGTCAGTGATAGAAATGCAGCTTCCTGGTACACCATTTGTGCTCTGTTCTGCTCCCCCTCATCGTCTGCAAGAACTGAAATTCCCTGATCACTGCTCCCTGCTCCAAAGTGCCTTCATGGATTTCACATTCTCCAATGCTGGTGCTTCCCTCTAGGTTGGGGAAAACGGAGCTGGCAAGTCAACCATGCTGAAGATCTTAATGGGGGAGCTGGCACCAGTCAGAGGGATCAGACATGCTCACAGGTACCTGGTTGGAAGGGCTGGGGGACTGGGAGGAATGGTGCAGCTGGAGGGCTCCTGGGGTGTGCTTTGGAGCAGTGGCTGCTGGAGTGACTGCGATGGGTCCAGCACACCCACACATGTGCCCCCTTATGGCACTGCAGCTATGAATGCTGTGGTTGTAGGGTCTGGTACCAGCTCCCAATCACTTCTCATTCTGCAGAAACCTAAAGATTGGTTATTTCAGCCAGCACCATGTGGATCAACTAGACTTGAATATCAGTGCTGTAGAGTTACTGGCAAGAAAATTCCCAGGTGAGTTTTGTTGATGCCTGAGGTCTCCTTTGCTGTGCATGGAGGAGCATTGATTTGTCCATGCTCCTGGACAGAAGGCTCTGTCCCATCAGTGCTTAAGGGTCACTGCCAACACTGGGATAGCTCCCCTCATCCAGCCAAGTTCAGGTCATCAGCCATGAGAAGCTGGGGTAGCTGGTAGTCTGCAGATCTCAGGCTGGTGCCAAGTTTTGTGGGCAGATGAGCTGCTTTCCTGCTCACAGGATGAGCACTGGATCCCCCTTTCCCAGTTGCCAAAACCTCTGGTTTCTTTCTCGTTCCTTTTTCGTTCCTTTCTCCATTACTTGACACAGTGACAGGGACTTGGGAGTAGCCTCACTTGGTGTCAGTCACCAGCCCTGCAGCCCCTGTCCTGATCGTGTCAGTCAGGATTTCCCTGCTAACCCCCTGCATGGGAGGGAATTGCCTGGAAGTGCTGCTGAACTCCCGTTTGCTGGTGTGGCAGAGGCTGTCCAGCTGTGACCCTGTGTCACACCAGGTGTGCCATAGCTGTGTTGTGACATGATCCTGCAGGGAAGACGGAGGAGGAGTACCGGCATCAGCTGGGGAGGTACGGCATCTCCGGGGAGCTGGCCGTGCGTCCTGTGGCCAGCCTGTCTGGAGGTCAGAAGAGCCGGGTGGCCTTTGCCCAGATGACAATGCCCTGGTAATGTTCTCCCAAATGCTGTTAATTTTTGCATGGCTTCATCCCTGGAGCTTGTAGAGTGGAGGAATGCAGGCATCCAGGGGCTTTCTGCTACCCCACAGAAGCCTTGTCCTTGGGGGTTTTTATGGAGAGGGAGGTGTCACCCTGGGGAGACTGTGTGGAAGGAGGCAGGTGGTTTTCTCCCACTGCTTTGGGCTCATAGGGATAAGAGGTGTCCCTGGGACTGGGCAGTGCCAATCCTGGGGCCAGGCACATGCCAATGGCTGTGGCTCTACGCAGCTAAAGCAGCAGCCAGGGTGCAGACCGAGCCTGAGCCTGTTTCACTGCATCCTCAAAGCTGTCTTCTCTTCCAGTCCAAACTTCTACATCCTGGATGAGCCAACAAATCACCTGGACATGGAGACCATTGAGGCACTGGCAAAGGCACTGAATAAGTTTCGGGTAAGGTTCTCCCAGCAACATCTCTTGTTTTTCTAACACCTCCTGCAGCCTCCAGCTCAAGTTACTTGGTATCTCAGCCAGAGGTGGATGGTGAAACACCAGCAGTGACTTCAAGTCTAGGACAGAATTTGGGAAATGAGTCACATTTCTGCCTTAGCCATCCGTCCTCATGGTTTGTTTACATGACGGCTCTGGCTAGGAGTGGCTGAGAGAGGCAGTAGCAGCCCAGAGAGCACCTTGTTCCATCCTTACCTACACTGTGACTTCTCACATGCTGTGTGCAGCTCCCAGCCTTGCCTTGGGGCCACTCAGATCTTCCTTAGGCACGTTTTATGCCTGATCTCCAAAGACTCAGCCTCCAGATACCACTGTGATCAATCTGGTTGTTGCTCAGGTTGGGGCACTTTTCCTGTGACAGAAAAGCTTAACTGAGGCTGCTCAGAGCCCTACCCAGACACTTCTCACTGTTACTGATTTTGTGTGGGTTCTCCATCCTTGAAGTTGTTGGGGACCTGGAGAGCCAGTAACAAACCTTGCACTTGCCTTCTGAGAGAGGAGATTAAATATGTTACTACTGCACATGACTCCTCCGTAGGTGATCTGTCTGTCCCCCTGAAGACAGAAAAGGCTGGGATGAGCTCCCTGCCAGTAAAATACTGTTAAGTGTTCCCTGGAGCTGATGGAAACCTGAAGTGCTGGGCACAGGCTAGAGACAGAGGCACAAGATCTCCATGCCCCCAGTCCTGGGCCCTGGGTTATGCTCCACTAAGTTCCCCATTTTCCCCCTTGTGTGTTGACAGGGTGGTTTAATCCTGGTGTCCCATGATGAACGCTTCATCCGCCTGGTGTGCCAGGAGCTGTGGGTGTGTGAGAACGCCACCATCACACGCATCGAGGGTGGCTTTGACCAGTACAGAGACATCCTGAAGGAGCAGTTCCGGAAGGAGGGTTTCCTATAAGGGAGGTGGGAGCCGGACTGTGCCAGGGGCTGGAGGGCAAAGCTCAGCCACCTCGGCTTCCATCCCAACTGTGCCTGGCAGAGCGCCGAGGACGCTGCTGCCCACATGGACCGCCAGCCATGCCATCAAACTGCCACCTGAACCGCTCTCCCCTCGCGGGGCCGGGTGCAAGGACAGCGCCGGGGCAGGGGCCTGGTGTGCGTGGCCAGGGGCACGCCAGGGGCTCTGTCACTGGCCAGGGCCGTGCCTGGCACTGGGCACGCTGGGAAGGCTGTGCCTGGAGCTGCTGCTGTGCCGAGAGGAGGGAAGGCAGAGCATCCTGACCCTCGGTTTAAGTCCGTGCTCTGCAGGGCAGAAGAGCTGTTCTCCGTGTTTCTTCGCTTCACCCTCTGCCTTCTCCTTTCTTTGTTTTCTTGTTTAACTGCCTGAGCACTAGTCTGGCTCCATCACATGCCACTGTCCTCCCTGCTGCCTTGGAGGGAAACGAGGCATTTGCTGCTAAAAGTGACCCCTGCCTCTTCCCCAGCCCCCCGATGCTGGGGCTTGCTTACGTCTGTAGTGCCAAGGGAGCCGGAGCCCGGTTCTCCTGGGCCTGCTCCCTGCTCCTTTCCCTGTGCTGCTGCCGGTCCCACCTCGCTGCCCGCCTTGCCTTTGAGCCGGCTGGGGGGTGGACTGCCCTGGGGTGGGCCTGGCATCCTCCCTGCCCACCCACACAGAGGTTGTGGTGTAAATAAACCCAGGACGCAGTGGGTGCAATGCTCTCCTTTCCTTGGGGGGCTCTGGGGCTTGATTTTGGAGAGGAGGGGGGGATTGTCCTGCTGTTGCCTCAAGCACAAGGCTGGTGAGGGGGAGATGCTTTCCAGATGATTCTGAGTTAAATGGCAGCTCTGTGGTGCAGGTGAGGCTGGGACCTTCTGGATGGAGCATGCCGGTGTCCCACTGGGCAGTGAGAGGCCACAGGCCACCTTTCAGGACATTCAGCTGGTGTGAGGCTGGGGTTGGATGTCAGCTCTGGAGGGTACCGGATCCAGTTGTGGTTTGGGGGGAAAATGGGCCCAGGGTGGGCAGGAGGAAGGGAGCAGAGCTTTAAATTACATTGAGCAGGAAATGGGGATGTATTTCTGGGTGTCAGAGAGGAACCAGGAAACATCAACACCTTAGGAAGCAACAGGGTAATACCCATAAATCATCTCAAAGGAATGATTAGGCAGGGGTCCTCCCAAACGGCAAAAAGCATGCAGCATGGGTAACAACCAAGAAGAGTTGGAAACCCTGGTGTAATTAACAATCAATGACATAATTGCTATCAAAGAAACAGATGCGTCACGCAACTGGAACACTGCAGTGGGGGGCTACAAGACTTCAGAAGAGAGGATGGGAAGGAGGGGCAGGGGTGTTGTACTCTCCTAAGAAAGGGACAGTGAAGAGCTGCCTCTGAGTAACAGCCATGAACAGGTTGAGAGCCTATGGGTAAAAATCAAGGACAGGACCAGCAAAAGACGGCCTGTGTTTGGCATCTACTACAGGCTGCCTGCTCAGGGGGGTCTGCTGATAGAGCTGCCTTGCTGCAGATATGTTGGCAAACTCAGTGTATCTTCGAGGTGCATCCAAGTTTATGAAGCTTTGAAGAGCATTTGCCTTAAAATTGAGTTCTGCAGAACCCCACTAGTGACGGTCACCAGTGTGATGCCACCCCATTCACTATAACCTGACACATGGGCCTGTTGCTCACCCAGGGCATGGCATATTTATCCACCTGTGTGCTGGACATTCTGTCCAGAGGGATCCTGGGAGACAGTGTTGAAAGCTTTACTGAACTCCAAATTCTGTATCAAGGCTTCCCTAGATCAACTGCTTCAGTCACCTTGTCCTTTAAGGAACTTTCTCAAACAGAACTTTCCCCTCATGAACTTGTGCTGGCTGTGACTGATGCCTGCCTGTCCTTCGGGCATTTTTCCATAACTCTCAGAATAATCTCCATAATTTTACCAGGCACTGAAATGTGACTGAAAGGCCTATAGTGCCCAGGATCATCCCTCTAGCCCTTTCAGGGAAAATGTTTGCCAGTTTCCAGTCAAGTGAGATCTCTCCAGATTCCCATGGCAGTTCAAAAATCATTGAGAGAAGTCTCATGATGACATCTACCAACTCTTTTGAGTACTCTTGGATAAATTCTGTAAGGCATTCCTGTAAAGGGATTCAGCTGGAACAGCAGATCCTGCACAAGTCTGGGATTGACTGGGAGTTTATCATTCCCACAGCCATGGTCCTCCAGCTCAGGGACCCCTAGAGCCCATCACTGGTGCTGAAAGTTGAAGAAGGCATTAAACATCTTTGCCTTGTCTATGTACCTGCTTGTGGGGTGCCCATCCTCATCTAGTAACGAGAAAATGTGAATTCTGAGGTGGCTTTTGCTGTTGACATTTAAAAAAGAGGTAGTGACTTTTTACACAGGCGGATAGAGATGAGAGAAGGGAGAATGGCTTTAAAGTGAAAGAGAGGACACTTACTTTGGATATTAGGATGGGATTCTTCCCTGGGAGTGTGTAGAGGCAGTGGCACAGGTTGGATGTGGTTGCCCCAGCCCCGGAGCCGTTCCAGGCCGGGTCGGACGGAGCACCCCGGTGGGGTGTGGTGGGTGCCGCCCCGGCCCCGGCGCGCGGGGACCGTTCGAACGCGGTGTTCCCCCCGAGCCCCAACATTCCATGAGCCGCGACCCCGCGCGGGCGGTGGGCGGTGCCTCGGCGTTGCCGTTGGCG
>WBNO01026731.1:228194-272747 GCA_013400575.1 Peucedramus taeniatus | reverse complement strand
GTTGATTCATAAACAGGGGAGAAATCACCATTTGCTTCTTTCTCTCTACAGAAGAGCTTTCTGGCTTTCCTTGCTGCAATGGGCATCATGGTGACCCTGGGTGATGCATACTGCTTTACTGCACTTCGACAACCAGGGTGGCCCTACAGAGGTAGAAACAAGGAAGATCCTCTGACCTGATTGCTCTGTGGTAACTTGGCTCTATGTAGAGCTGCCAGGAAGGGCTCAAAATACAAGGGAGGGGGAAGACTTTGGAAAAACACAAATATGTGGCTCCAGCAGCAAGCTGCCAAAAGTAGGGGAAAAACAAAGTCTTCCCCTGGGCTGTGTATGGTTGCAGGAATATTATTGCAATTGGTGGTAGGTTGCTATTGCTATTCCAACACGTGGACCTCATTCAGGAGTTGAAAGAGTAAAACCCTTGTACTTTACTATTGCCTGGAATTACATTTTCAGAAAAGCTGAAATAATTTTTAAACTCTTCTGCCTTTAGGTGGAGGCTTAAATAACCTGTTCTGTTTTGCTGCTGTCTTATGCAGGCTGTATGATAAATGGAAAACTGTATCCCTTTGGACTCATTGAGAGGACAGAAGATTGCTACCAATGCAGCTGTGGCCGAGGTGGAATGAACTGCTGCTCCCTGTAAGTTTGAACTTCTTGGTATCATCATTGCCTGTAGGATGACCACAGCTTCCCATTGCTGGGGATAAATGGGTTTGTAAGGGCACAAGAGAGCCTTTTCTCACCCATGTCACAGAGCTAGTGAAAGCTCTCAAGCTAACATTTGCCTTCTCTTTGCCACTGACAGCTTTCACACTCCCGTTGATTACGACAAAGAGGAATGTAAAGTCCTTTTCAACAAGAAGCGCTGTGACTACGATGTGGTGCAGAAGCACGACCACTCAAAGATGTGTTCTGCCCAATCTCGTGTGGGCTAACACCTGCTCCAAACCTCTCTGCATTGTGGAATTCCTCTCCTTCCTACAGATGCTTTGCTATCACAGAGAAGCACGATGACATGGGAAAATCTCATAAAAGAGAGCACTTCAGTAGCTCACTTCTATCCTTCTTATTGTCCTAATTCAGCTTACAAGACACATAATGAGACAGAGTGCCTCATTTCTATCAAAAGTTCATATTCATGTTCTTAATATTAGTTGTTAAGACTTTGTGTTTTAAGTGATTTACAGATGTTTAGTTAACTTTTAAATTATGTAGGATTTCATTCTACTAATTTCCTTTGTTCAACCTGTATTTATTTATTTTTAAATTAGAGCCTTATTACCTGTAAGGTCCCAAGAGTTTCTGTAGAATCTGGGTGCTAGTTTTCTTACAGATGAGGATGACTTTCTTAGTGCAAGAAGATTTTTGATTTGCTGACAGCACCAGTAAAAGTGTGAGTGAATGACCAAAAAAGAAATCTAAACAGGCTTTGAATCTCATGAGAATATATTCTTTATGGTTCTGGGACTGGGAAGAGCCAGCATATTTGTGTGATTAGCACATCCTTCCAGAAGTTATCTGTGGGTGGGGAAGCCCATCTTCTGCTGCAGCGGCACCTCCTCCACCACTTGAACTTGAAGCAGAATCGGAACAGCTCAGCACAAACCAGAGCTGACAGTGGAGAAGAAAGGAAATGAATTCTGATGGGTTTACCAGGCCAAGGAAATGCAGAGCCTTGTCTCATAGGCTCCAGAGAATAGACTGTGTTCACTGAGACCCAGAAATTGCATATAAATGCTTTAAAATAGACATTTTTTAGTCTCAAATTGCAATTGTGCAATTGTATTGGTTTTTCTATTACCAGAGTAGTTGCCAATACTGAAACTTCCTTCCCTCCCCCCGCCCCCCGCGGTAAATAAAAGTAATTTAGCAATGAAGCTCAGGAGTCTTTAATCTCCCTTGCTCAGAGCAGGGAAAAGCTCAAAAACACTGCACAGGTAATTTTTACTGGTTTGGGATTTTTTATTCATGAGATTATCCATCTGCAGGACAGCAGGCTAATACATCACTCATCCTCTGTTTTGAATTTTTAAAATTATTTATGTGCCACCAAAAATTAATGAAATGTGTAGGTAAGAAAGAGAGAGGTACTGGTTCTGTTTTCCATTTGTCACAGCAATGAGACTAAAGAAAAACTTGAATTTTGGTAACTTCCTCAGAAATCCCATCAGAACTTCCTCTCCAAATGAGAAATATTTTTGTGTTGGTAAAACACTAAAGAATAAGTTTTTTCCATTTTTATATGCACAGGTTATACCATAAAAAAACCCCTTAGAAACAACCCATTATTGTCAAAGTCCAAATTTCAGATTCTAAAGGTTTTATAGCACTCAAATTCAATCTGTTGACATGTATAGGATCAGAGAATCATGGCAATACCACACATGTATTTAATCTGCAGTATATGTCACATTTTAAGGATTTCAAAAATAAAATGCTAGCTGTCATTTTGTGAAAAAAATTACATGAAATTTGTTGGATTTTCTACCCTTTTCAGGTGGCTATTCCTTTTTGCTTTCTCAAAGAGGGGAAAAGCAATTCTAGCTCAAGTTTGCTCTCAGAAAGTGATAAATTACTTTCAAGAAGTATTCCAAGACATTATGGGGGTTTTACAGGAGGGTTTCCTGGGCTTACTTCTTCACACCACTGCATAGTGCATACTGTTATTACAAACTAAACAGCCCTAGTATAATTCTGGTGAAACCTGTCAGAGATGCAAGTCACAAAATCTCTCATGGTGTTCTGTTCTAGTTCCTGCCCATCTCAATCAGACAGGAAGGGTGTAGGACAAGAAATGGCAGGAAGCAGGATTTTACACATTACAGAGGAAAACAGCAAATAAAAGAGAAGAGATCCCAAAAGCCAAGATATCCTTTGGATTTGGCTGAAGAATTCTGTGGTCGCCCTCCCCATCCCAGTCTGTTCTGAGTGCTGCAGCAGTAACTTCCAACCATAGCATTTAGTCTTCATGGAATTAGTAACTAACAAATTTTAAAAATGGAAAAAAGCTCATGCTCTGTAAATAGAGCTGAAGTATGGTGTAGATAGACACAAAATTAATGAATTTCCCCAGAAATAAGTTCAAAGGATGCTGAACTAAATAACTGGTGGCATGAAATCGAAGTTAAGCTTTCTGTCATTTTGTGCATGCATGGGCAGCTTGTGTTCAAGATGAAAGAGCAGATAACTTGCTACCACCTGGAGGACCACAGACATGTCCCAATGCCAGTGTGGCCAGAGCAGTGCCCACTGCACCATGGAAGTTCCACAAAAGCAGAGGCACTAGTGGACAGAACTACAGCAATGCCCCAACCTGCCACCCTTCCTATAGCTAATTCCTTAACTCATGGCTCCACAAAATGTCTTTTTTACAGACATATGGTCTTTGTTTGCTTAATCAGCTGCAGGGTCAAGATAACAAGCTGTGTTTGGAATCATGTTTTTTCTAATCTGTGGAATAAACTTTTCTGTCATTTTTTCCAGTTCACTGAAGACTTCTAAGACTTTTTTACTACACATCTTGAGATGGAAGGTAGAAGTGCAGGATATTTAGATTTTTCCCATAAGCTGGAGATACCTTTTTTGCTGGATCTGTCACTCCTACACTCCTATTCATTTTGATTTACTGCCTCTGGACTTTTGTTCTCACTGGTACAGTATCTGTGGCATCTCCCTCAGTTCTACCCACAATGTCTCCTCATTGCAAGCATGGCCTGGTATTTGTGATTGGCCCTTAAGATATTTTTGTCTGTCTCTAGGTTCCTTGCTTAGCACTGATCCTTCCTCCTGAGATCATGATCTGACAGGATTTTCCAGGCTAGCTGAGAAATTATCACGTGTTTTAAAAATGCATTTGCACCAAGACAAAAAAGGAAGTGTTTCTCATCCCACTGAAACTGCATTGAATTAAAACTGAAATTGGACTTATGGATGGGGACTTGGCTACAGGTGGAAGAAGGCAGGTGTGTTCAGATTAGAGAAGAAATTATATTATTGTCTCAAGCTCAGGTCTCCCATCTTGAATTGAGGTCTCAATTCAATTTCTGCTCTGCCATCTGTTACCTGGGACAAATTGCCCACACTGCCTGTGTACCTTGCTATAAAATGAATACAATTCTTTGATAATTCCTGTCCTGGGAGAGATCTGAGGGCCTAGGCTTTGAGGTTTGTGGGTATATAAACCTCAGACTTAAGAAAAGTGCCCCCACCAAGATAAAACTTCCTTCTACCGCCTTTACAATATGTTCTTGTGTAAACAGTGCACTGTATATTTTAGTGTTTGCATGTGCCTTTCCTTAACACAGTTATCCTTTCTTACACACAAATGTGACAGACTTTAATAAAGTAAAGCCAATGTACATTATACGTACCATTGTCAGTTTAATGTCAAGAAGAGTTTATTTGTAAAATCATGTTTACCTATGATCTGTGAGCTGAAATGCCTCATGCTTCCTGTTGTTCTCCCCCTCTCAATAGCGGTGATAATCATCCTGCTGGGTTAAGTGACTGGACACACAAACTGCTGTCATGGATCCTGCACTTACTCTCCCACACAGAAATCTCACATTCTTGATCCCTCTCAAGAATGTGAGAGCAGTACTGAAATGCTGGCCTAAGAAACAAAGTTCTTGGACTGCTTTCATTTTAGTGCACCTCTTCTAGCTTTGAGCTGTCCATAGGTACTAACTGGATTATTTGGCTGTTTTAATAACATTACTGCTCTGAAATCATGCTGTACTTCTCTTTGTTGATTGCCTTGCACTAAAACACACAAGAAAAATATGAGTTGGTCATCTTGCATTACTCTGATTATCTCTGTTGTCATCAATGAGATGTAACCAGAAGCTCCAGCTGAAGAAGGACTAGAGTAAAATAGCAAGGTAAATCTTCAAGAAAGTCTCCAAGACTTTTCTTTGCCTTAGGAAGAAAGAGGATACATCAGCATAAGTGGAAAAGAGGCACAGAAGTGGGCAGAGCAATGATATTAGAATGTTTTTAGTAAGAAATTAACCAGTTGGGAAGCCAACATAAGATTTCAACAGAGCTACGTCGGTTAAACAAACCTGCTCCCCCCCCAAGCAAGGCACCTATCATCCTGTACACGAACAACATGAAGAAATGTGATGTTATATGGGTCACAAATGGCCCAAAGAATCAATACATAAACAGACTATCTTCAAAGAGTTTGCTGCTGTGTTTTCAGCACCACAGCATTTTGTTAGGGTTCCTCTGAATTCACAGGTGATGCAAAAAGGCTTCTTCATTGTCCCTTAACACTGCTCAGGCTTAGGCAGGTCACTGTCTGCTGTGGTCCAAAGAAAACTGTTTGCAACTTCCCTCCACAGCTTGCATAGTCTCTGCATAGCTTGCACCTAGAAAACAGGGGGGGGTCCTGCACTGGGAGCAGCTGAGCAGTCTGGAAGTGGAGAAAGAAAATACACAAAACATGTCGGTTGGATATTTAGTTTTTTCAGAGTTGAGCAACAAGCACATCCTTTGTCACTCAACATCAACCCAGAAAGTTATCTTTTCTTTCATTTTGGCTGTAACAAATTCTGTAAGTTTCACTCCAGTACACCTGTATCACAAATTTCCATGTGACTGATAATTTTTATTCACAATAAAGAACTGCTGCAGGGTGTCTGAGAAGCAAAATATTGCATGTCAAGTACATAACATGCAAGGAGAAAAAAAAAATTAAATAGCTCAGTAATTTTGACAGAATAAATGCAGTGCAATTTGATGGTTCTTTTATTCCGTTTGTTCCAGATCATCTTTGAGGACATGGAGGAGCCAATACCTTGAGCAGGATTCTGTGCTACTTCCCACAGGATCACCAGCCTAGAGGAAATTGTTAGTTGTCAACACCTAAAGGTTACCAAGAGCCAGCATGAAAAGCTGGGGCACATCCTTAGGCATCTCACAGATGTTCATCAATTAGGTCAGGCAGTACAGGAGCAGGACATGAAAATGGAGACTGTGAACTCTGCATCTTGACTGCATCCAGCACAAAAGGCAGCTTTGGCCTAGGATCAGGGTGTAATACTTCACTCTCCTACGGTGCCTTTCCCCGCTCCTTTCACTGGAAAATGAACATGGTCTGAAACACCGACAGTATCCCAAACCACAATGCTGTTCAATTGGCTTCATACATATTTCTGAGAGATTCAAAGGGGATATGTGGACTGCTGATTTCAATAAAGAAATTCCCAGGGCTGACATGCCCACTGATTAGGAGTCAAGGGTATGGTAGTTATCCTCCATTCAGGGCAGGGTGTAAATCAGCACTGCCAAGTCTGACTTAATACAGTCAGGCTGATTGTCACAGCTTTATCAAACCCTGCAAGCACTTCATCTCTTTTCTGTCATCATGAAGAGTGATCGTCTGGTAACCAAAGAAAAATCAAGTTACCCAACTTACTGAGTTAAAAGCCAGCCAAAATGTCACTGGAAGTAGTGGTCTCACTGTGACCTGCATTGCACTAATTCTGGCCTTCTCTCATGGACTTCCTGAGCTACCTCTCAACTCTGGAGTTTGGGTAGAAGATGTGGAGTAGCCAACCCAACCTAGAGTTCAGCCTCTACTCCCAAAACCACACAAGCAGTCACCACAATTATGCAGAGTAATGAATTCAGATATTGCAAACTGTGCAGCTCTGGTAATAAGGGACAGACTTCATGACCAAGAAGAGCCACAAAGTCTGAAATACTTGAACCTAATAGGTGAAAGCTAAGCAAAAGGGGACCATACTGGACCTCTTTGCTATCAAATTACTGTCCTTGGAAAGTGTGTCTGCCCCTGACATATCCAGCCTCTGCAGAAAAGGAACAGGTACTCACT
The DNA here is from genome assembly GCA_013400575.1 of Peucedramus taeniatus. NCBI lineage: Eukaryota > Metazoa > Chordata > Aves > Passeriformes > Fringillidae > Peucedramus > Peucedramus taeniatus. Next base: position 265,903 of record WBNO01026731.1, on the reverse strand, counting down.
GGCTATAAGAATTAAAAAATAAAATATATAATGCCTATTTCTTCATAGAGGACCTGAGCATATGGATCTTCTACATGATGGAAAGCTGAATCATTCATCTAGGCTATCTAGGACCCATGTTTTAAACCCTAGATGGTTGAAACTAAGCATGCAATTTTGTTGTGATTGACAACCATCATGTCTCCAATGATTTTCTCAGGGCAACTGCTAAATATTCCTTCTAGGCTTGAAAAGTGCTTCCTGTAACTGCCTCCCAACTCTGGTGTGGCACAAAAGCCACACCTATTTCTCCAGTGTCTGTTAGAACAAACCCTTCTTCCTGTGTATAATTGCCTTATCTTAATGTCCACCCCATGAAGTCATTTTGCAGAAACTTCATTGGTGCTAGACATGCATGGGCAGTTTGCTCAAGGGCTGTTATCACAAATTCCCTCTCTATATAAGGTCTCTGAGAAGATGAGCTTTGTACAGGCCATCTCCTTTCTGGAAGTCTCATAATTCTGCAAGAATGGTGAGTCCTTACATCTTGTACTGTAAAAGACCATGGTATGTTGCTATAGATTTTAAAGGAGTTTTTGTTGGATTTATCTCAGTACTTGGCACGTTAAGAAACTTGGAGAATGTATAAATTCTGTGTTATGAGAGCAAGAGTCAAAGAGAGGAAAAGGCAGGTAAGAACTTGGGGTGAAAAGTCTGGATAATATCTGAACATTTCACTGAACTCAAAAAAGGTTTCTTGAATTTTACTCCTTTGTCATTCTGTTGCAGTTTTGTGGTCTAAAACCCACAAAATAAAATGCTAAATTTGCCTCCTCTCATCTCTCAGGAGTGGCCTCTTTTTATTAGTCACCAGTCCTACTCTGTCTGAAAAGACACACTTGCATGCAGTATGTGTACGTGATTGTTTATTCCTGGTCTACCTTTCTTCTCTTACCAAGATCTTCAATTAATCACAGCTGATTCCATCCTAGAATTCTTGTACTTATTTCCTTCATCTCCCCAAAGGAAGCCCTTCAAACATTTCAAACTAATATTGAAACTTCAGCTGAATTTTCAGAAAAAAACTCACTAACAAAGGTCACAGAATATAGAATTAGCTAGGTTGTAAGTGACACCTGCAAGTAAGGTACAGGGCCAAGACTTGAGCCTTTAACTTCAGCTGAAGTTATTTCACTTGTTCCTAATCCTTCAATATTAGGGTGAAACATTCTGCAGTTCTTCAGACTGCAGTAAAGAAGTTTTTGCAACTATAAGTGAGGTTAGTGGAAAAAACAGTTGGTGACTGAGCCTATAGAGAAAAAAAAGGACTAGAAAATTTAATGGGTAATGGAAATGAATAGAACACACATTTTTCACAAACAGTAGCTGGGTCTAGCAGTCAATGCTTGATTTTAACAACTTGGAAAGACAGACAATTTTCCCCCTCCCATGTGATGCTCTGCCTCTGCTTCTTTAAAATGATTCCATATTCCTGATAAGTGTGTTAAAGTGTCTAAACTGCAAAAGACAATTGGATTTTAACTTGAAACCACAATGAATTTTCCTGTTATTTATCATCAGGACATCTTAATAGTTACTGAAGGATTTATATGAATTCTGTTTTCTTGTTCAGAACCCTATCTTGGCCTGCCTTCTTGCTCTTGCCATCAGCATGCCGCTGTCTGATGCTTCCTGTTTCTTTATGCCATTCAAGCCAGGGATGTCTAACGGTGTGGTTGTAGGTAAGAAGTCAGCTGCCCTCAACTTGACAGACATCATCAGAATCACTGCTTGATCTGTCCATTCTGTGCAGTTCATCATAATTTAGAAATAAGTGGAAACAGTGGAGAGGAATCAAAGGGAAATGGGAGGGAAATGGGGTATGGAGAGCAATATTATAATATGTTATTAAAAGAACAAGTTATTTGGGACCTTTACACAGGCCAAATTACAAATGATCTTTTTCCAGGGAAGTAGCATAGTTTTAGTTTACTCATCTGCATGAAGTAGTAACTCATATTTTTACCATGGAATCACATCTAGAAATCAGAGAAGGGAGAAGGACCCGTGTGTAAGTGTGCGTAGTCAGTAAAACAGGAAACAGATTTACAAGTATTCAGCACCATGCAATTTACTCATGTCTTGTTTCTGTATCCCAAAGCAAATTCCTAAAAGCAGAATGGCTGCATCTCGAGTCTGCATCTACCCTTCCTGAACACAGCTACTCTTTCAGTCTACAGATGAGTGGAGCTGCAGGAAAATAAATTCTAAAAGAGAAGCATGCTATTTTTTGGACTCAACAAGAGTTGATGTGTGCCAATATGCAAAAAAAAACCCTAAGTGGTTAAAATACAGCTTTACCTGGGAAAGCTGGTGCTGCTACTTGAAGAAATGAGTTAACATGGCCAAAGAAAAGAACATTTATAGGCAAAGACACAACCTAGAAGTCCCACCACTCTCTCTTGTTCTGTTCTCATAAAATTCTGCTTTGCAGATCAGTTATTTAGGAGGCCTATGGTCTATTCTGTGACTGTTGAACAGGAGCTTTACATCCAACATTTTCTTTCTTCCTGCAGCTGAGGACTGGGAAAAGTTTTTTGACCAGATGTAGTCTTTAAAGGAGGTGAGATGGTGTAATTGGAAAGTCAAAGCCTTTTTTAATTCTGGCCAGATCTGTGTCTAGTTGTCTTTCTGCTGGGTTCTTCAAATTCCATACTTGAAGATGAACTGCTCCAGGAGACCCCACGCTGCTAAGAACCTCAGGACACAGAAGGACACAGGTCTTCTCCATGCATTAGGGTAGCACACCCTGCTCTGCTGGGGAACCTCTGTGTTTGGCAGATAGGGATGTTAATGCAAAAACCCAGCAAAGATCCCACCCATTTTGTACATGCAACAGCTGTTAGTGCAATGGCTCTGGCATTGAAGGCTGCTCATACACTACATTTTCAGGCTGCCTTGATGAGGAAGGAAAGGTCCATGAATTTGATTCCAGCTGGAGGACCGAGGACTGCAATGATTGCTCTTGTTCCAAGACTGGAATTCGCTGCTGCACTAGGTGAGTTCAGAGCAGCAGTGGGGTTTTTCTTCTGCTGCCGTGGTACAGCACAGACCACTTCCCTTCACACAGGAGTTCCTCAGAAATAACAACAATCCTTTTCCCACTCACTTCCCATGACAAAGTTATGCATTAATCCAACACCATCTTCACTGAATATGTAAGAAATTCCTCTGAAAAACAGAGGTTGTATTTAACAAATAATTCTTGATTTAAAATAAAAAGATAATTTAATTCTTCTCAGGGCTAAAACTTTAGGCAAGTTATTGATTCAAGAGAGAACACTCTAAGAAATTTCTATTGATCCTTGTCCAGATCTTCCCAAAGCCACACATTGCCTGGTTTTCCTCTGAGAAGCAGCTCAAGGTACCTTGTCTGTAATTTTTCCCATAGTGATACCAAACCACTCATGCAATATTACTTCCATACCGTGAATGAAGAGAAGAAGCAGTGATATTGGAATAGCAAATAAGCACAACAAACATCCCTTGGATGTAAATCAGACCAGAAAAACTACAACTCTCCCTTCATCCTGCTTACACAGCAGGCTAAGTAACATCTGAGCTAGGAGCTTGGTGCAAGTTCCCTTTTCTGCTCCCCAAAGTCTCCTCAGTATAGCCTCTTCATATCAAAGGTGCAGATACCACCTGAAATGGAAGCTGCTTATTTCTTGGTCTCATCACCTCTTTCTTTTCCCAACCACAGCTACATGAGACCAGTCGACTACGATGAAGAGAAATGTGAAAGCATTTTCAACAAGGAGACTTGCTCTTATACAGTAGTGGAGAAAGATGATCACTCAAAAGAATGCCCTGTGCATTCATGGGTGGGGTAACAGAAGAATGGTGGACTGGGGGAATATTTTCTTTTATTGTTCTAATGGTTCTCTCAGAAATTAAAAAACACTTAAAATGCAGCTGATAAGTGAAATCTACTCATAAAACCCAACATATAATGAAACTGAGTATCTACTCACAAAAACCTCCCTTGGTTTCTCTGCCTTATGCTTCACCATGAACAAAGAACTGCCCTGTTCCTTCCTTGAGGTCAGACATTAAAGGTGACATTTTAAGGCATATTGGTAGCTGCTAATCTGTGTTCTTCTCTGGTCATGTTTCAGTGCCAAGGAGCATATTCTATAATCTGTGCACACCAGTATCTTAAAGCTAAAATAAAATCAAATAAAGCATCAGAAATTCATGTGACTTATTTTCTTCTTTAAGGATGAAAACCAAAAAAATTAAAATTCCAAAAGCCATGAGAAAAAATGAAAAGCTATTTTAAAATCTTTCTGAATGTTCTGTTTTCTATGACAATGTCTTACATGATTAACTTTTGTCCTCTATGGCTTCCTGGAGACCAACCTATGGACTGCAAGATCTACCAGCTACCCAGTGTAACCCAGTTTTATTCTTCCATGACACTGAGAGCATAGCAAACCAATCATCAGCCTGAGCTTTGAGTGAAAGAAAGGGTCCTTTATTCAGATTAACCCCTAAAAAAGGAAAGGTTTTTAATTGAGCTATGGGCAGCATTGTGGCTGCACGGAGTGACTGATCTGTACTGGGCTCAGACAGGGAGGCAGCTCAGCAAATCCACAAACAGTAACTGAGAGGGAAACACTTGCCAGTATGAGCTCTCCTTTGGGGCACAGCTTCATAATCTTTATAGCAAATTCATTCAATTTCCACAAGTGCTATGAGCATCCTACATCTCCATGTTCTATTTCTCCACAACAGAAAGTGTGTCAATGCTTCCACAGCTCATTGTTTCAAATTACAGAATGAGTATATACCTCATGAGCAGCGCCCAGTCCTGCTGTCTGCAGGGTAAGGCAAACCTCAGCTTGTAACAGCTTTAACTTCATGATTCACCAGATGATCTCCAGAGATCCCTTTGAATCCTTGCAGTTCTGTGATTGTCTCCACATTCAGAGACATTGGTGGGAGACACTGTCCCCACTGCAGCTGCGTAGTGAACCTGTTTACTACCCTTTGCAAGCCCATGCTAAAATAAAGTATAATTGAAGGCATCTTCTAATGACACCATGCCTAGCACAGACTCCAACACTCCAGGGTTGAGGCTAGAGGACTTGAATATAATTTCTGAGAAACTACTCCACCTGGTGCATTGAAACTGCAGGGTTGCTCTTTCTAATTTTCACCGAAGGAGGTGGCACAGAAAGGGGAGCAGTGTGGATAGAGAGGTGTTTTACCAGGGAAGGCAGTGATAAGACAAGGGGTAAAGGTTTTAAAATAAAAGAGGCTACATTCAGATTAAGCACAAGGGAGAAATTCTTTAATGTGAGGATAGTGAGACACTGGAACAGGTTGCTCAGAGAACTTGTGGATGCACCATCCTTGGAAGTGTTTTAGGCCAGGTTGGACAAGGCTTTGAGAAATCTGGTTTAGTGGAAGATGTCCCTGCTCTTGGCAGGAGGGTTGGACTAGATGACCTCTAAAGGTCCCTTCCAACCCAAACAATTCTATAGATGTCTTTCTGTCTGCAACAGACTTCCAGGTGCAGTTGTAAGGCAAGTCCATAGAGAATACCAAGACATAAGTAAGTTGGAACCAAAGATTTACTTTCCTTTTTTAAGACTGATTAGAAATATGCACCCAAGTTCCAGAAAAGCCAGCCTGAAGCAGCACTCCTGCACATTTAATCACATTTTAAATCCACCCAAGCACCTTTCTCCACCATCTGCCAAGTCCTCTTACATGTGGATCTACCCTGTTTGCTATGACAAATAGGAAAGGTTCATTTCCTGCCTAAAGCAAAACACCTCACAGAGCACTCTGCTCTCTTCTTGTTTTCTCCAAGTTTCAACATGGAAACAGATAATTTTACCTATTGCATCTAGTTTTGGAACACCAGAAGCACAGCAGGGACCTGGCTCCCTTCTGTAGCAAGGAGTCTAGTTATGGGAAGACAACAGAACCCTCAAACCTGGAAAAACAGAAACAGAGCATACAAAACTCTGCTTTGAACTTCCCACTTTTGCCAAGTTATGTTTTGCCTTGCTATTTCTCTACTTCAGCATTGACAGCTACAGTCCCATACAAAGAATACATCCCCCAGCCTCAGAACTTTTAGATCATAACACCACTAGATTCACATAGTAGAAAGAAAATGTTCACAGGAAAGTTTCCTCCACTATCCTGTCAGGTTAAAGGTTTAGGAGGCTCTGCAGAACCTTGAGGGGCAAATCCCAGGCAGAGCAGAACAGGTTGTATGCTTGCTTACTCCAAATTTCCCTTTCATCTCCTAAAGTGCACAGCTTTCCTGCTAGAAGGAGAGGCAGTTTTGGATAGCTGGCCCTCCTCTTCCAGTAAGTCTTTTTGAGGCAAGTCTTTTAAATATTGGAAAGGTGTTGTCCTAGAAATGAAATCTAGTGCTTAGTTTATCAAAGCTTTTAAATTAAACACCAGAATACACATATAAATCTGATGCAAGTTCTCCTATTAAACAATGCTTATCACCTGAAGCTTAATAGCTTTGTACCCATTTGTATTTTGTGTCCAATAAGATTTTTGCCCCAATCTTAAAATGAAAATCCAACTTAAACAAGAAAAGCACATATCTCATTTACATTATGCATACCAAGGAAGCCATAGACTTTCAGTTCACATTCTCCTCTATGCCAATTTTAAAATCTCAGATAAATTCAATTCAAGAGAATTTTGCTCATTCACTTTGCTCTTAGTTAACTTTTCTGTTGGTATGCAGGAAAGTTTGCATTAGCACCTTTTCAAAGCCTGAAAGTTTCTGTTAAAATCTAATGTGGTGTGCATGTTTCCTTGGGTCAAGCTCTGGTTTATTTAAGGGTGAAACTGATTGGAATTGATTTGCTTTATGACTGGTATATACATAAAACTGTAGAACACACAAGTCATACGACCAATCTAAAACACACAGCAAGCCTGGGTTACTTTAACCTTCTTCCCCATACTCAAAATTCTGTTTTCACATTTTACTTATCTCAGGAGGTCTCAAGCACTGACCCATGCTCTTTACACTTCTCCAGGGCTTCAGTACTTTTGCATAGCCAATGTTTCCAGTAGATTTCCATTAAGGACTGCTGATAAACTGCAGTGTGCTTTTGCATAACGTAAAAGCATCAGGAAGTCAAACTTGAATCCTTTGTACAGAGGGAAGACACTCACAAGTGGTGGCTAGACTGCTGCTGCAGCACTCCTAAGTAGCAAACCATCTTCTCACTGAAAAGGGCCGGGTCACACAGTTAGTAGTGTTGGGGAAAAGAATAAATTTCACTTGATTTCCCAAGAGCTGCATGAGCATTAGGTGTAGGGTCCTACCTAATGACTCACTCCCATGAGTTTAGCTAAAAATGGAGTCAGCCAGTTGTCAGAGCCAGCAGTAATATCAGTTTGCCTTATTAACTTCTCTAAAACAGATTGACATGAACCATTTTGAAGTCAGGTCAGATTTATTTTTGTGCTTTAACCCAATTCTGAGGCCCACCATAGTATTCAGCAATTAAGCAATACATTGATGTAGTTTTGAAACACAGGGTAAAGAAATGGACATCCAGCAGATCATGTCTTAAGATACTAAAGTCTTCCGAAGAAATGTTTTCAATGTGGGCAAGTTGTAATAAAATTATAGAGTTGGTACCCTTGTCAGAGCCTTGGTGAAATGGAGCCACCATCTCCTCACCCCTCTGATTGGCGGGGGAATCACAGCCCAGTCCCTCCAGCTCCAGGCCTCTCCTCAGAAAACGCAGGATCCTTCTAATTGTCAAAATCTTCCCAAGGCAGAATTGCCTCTTTGGCTTGGCTCTGAGTCCCTCTTTTAGGCAAACCACTACATGATTTAACCAGTTTACTTTGGCAACTGCCCTGACAGATGCAGGAGCAAGACAAACAGGGAAAGGAGGTGCTGGATGTTCCTCTCATTGCTTCACGGAACTCAAGCAGGGGAGGCACATTAACTGTTGCTGTTCCCCCACAAGCCAGTAAAGGAACTTGTTTGACCTAAGTCAGTGTGTCTAGAACTGAGCTTCGAGCACTTCCAGCACACCAGAGCCCAAGGGAGGAGGTACAGAGGGAAAGCAGCAAACTGACATAGTCACCATGTCTTGAGGTACTCAGCATTCCCAGCCATCACCTAGGCTGAGAGAACTTATCCTTCCCTTAAAAGAGGATCTGTGCTTAACATTGCAGCCCCAGAAGACAACTTTGTTTATGACTGCACAACAGAGAATCCTTTCTCCTCCCTGTTTTAATCATTTCACATGGAAAACCTTGCTTATCTTAAGAGGAAATGTCAAAGCAGGTCAGCAAGAAGATGAACAGAGTCAGGTTCAGCCCCTTCTCTGCTCCAGGTCCCACAGACAACTCAATGTTTCAGGCTTTCATAAGCATTTGGGTTTTTTTTATTCTCAATTCATCCAAGATGCTTTAAGGTGCCTTTTTTTTTTTTTTAGGACACAGTGCACACAGAATACTTGAATATACACTTCTGTTTCAGGAGGTAGAGCTAACAGGCACCTATGGAAGCAATAGCCTTGGTCACACTTCAGTTTCCTATTTTATACATATAAATGTATTTGCCTATCTGAGAAAAAGCAAAAATTACATGAAAGTTATTAATATAGTTATTTCTCTCCAAGAAGAGAAGGATAACTAACTGATTAAAAAATAATTTAAAGTAAGGGAATAATTTGGAATCCACCATGCTCTTCAAGTCACAATTGCTTACTACATTTTCCTGTAACTATATTCTTATTGGAGATATTATCCACTATAACACTTACTTCTCTTCAAGACACAGCACAAGATTTGTCAAGAATTATAGCAGGGACAGAGAAGAAGTGGGTCTGGCCTCTTGCTATACTATACCCTAATCAATTGGTTTCAATTAAAATAAAACCAAATTCACAGTAGTATAAGAGCTTCGTTATGTTTTCACCTTATTGCCTTTGCTAAGAAGTTACTTTGAGCAGGTAATTCCCATCAAAGTGAAATTAATTTATTTAAAGACTACCAGAGAAAGAGTATTTCCTCAAAGCACTTCATTAGACATCACAACTGTTTCCTGCAGCAGAACTGCACACAAAGAGCATGATCTACCAAAATCATAAGGTTAACACAAAACTTGACAGCTGTACTGCAAAGCTAAAAGCAAAATACAACAGAAGCTCTAAAGTCTCTTGCTAAATTCAACCAAACAAATAAAGAAAAGGAAATTACAGGATTCAGATCTTTTGTCACAACAAACAGTGGCCACCTTCACAACTGTTACTTGACTCGAAATCCCTCAGGAGACCACACTTGTTCTGCCATTTCCCCTTCTATCCCAAAACCCCTTTCAGTGCAGCTTTGTTTCCTCTGGCTGTTTGTCAATCAGTGCAAGCTAACGAGTTCAGGCATACAATCAAGTGCCTAATTAAAGCCAGGTGTGCTAAAAGAGCCACGTTAATGGAATCAATGCAACTCATTAGGCTGGGAATGCTCTGGTAACTTTTGAAACTTGTTATGCCTATGCTCCAATTCAGTAAAGCATTGAATCCCTGCTGCCCTAATGTAGCCACAGTGACATGTGCTAGCTTTTCTGGCTGGTTCTGAGAGGCATCCTCACATACTGTGTGTTTTAACAGTTTAATGTCACAAAGGCCTGGACATCTATGGTAAGATATGTATTGAAGGAAATGTCCTCATTTTACTGTTGCAGAAACAACACTGCCTTTGGTGTCTGAGCCCAGCTCTGTTTGAGGCAGGACATGCATACAGTGAAATAAAACTGGAACTTTTTCTTTCTTTGCCTTCCCCAGTCCTTAGCACTGCTTCTGGATTGAGACAATACACATCTCATCTCATTTTTGCTGCCAAAAAGGTGCTACCTGGTCGTGCTGATCTGCCTCTAGTCCCCAGGCTTGGCTTTGCTTCAACAGCTGAGAGATACATAACTACAGCTAGTTCCTGCAGGCTGCTAAATATGGACTTAATGTGTCTTGTATAAAATAACTGAAAATATAATAAATCCTGCTGAGAACAGTGGACTTTCTACACCAATGCACTGTATGAATGACCTGTCCTGTACCTCCTCACAGCAGGTCAGTTGAACAATAGTGTCCTTTCCCCGCTGGTCCTTGATGGCCTGCCAGTTCTGGAGGCACTGCTTTCTGGTAGTCAGATTTCTCCACTGACACCAGTGCTGATGCAGAGCAACCAGAGTATCTGCTGGAGTTTCTTCAGATTTACACCAGCACAATGGAGTTCAAGATGCCAAAGTATGCCAGTGCACAAAATGAGCCTTTGTAGGACTTTTTGAGGTGCCACCTTCTGATCGATGATCGGAACGGGTTAGAGTGTCCATTGGGAGCACATTTACACTGCCTCCCTTTGCACTGACCATTGTTTCCTCACTGTATATAAATAGACACTACTCCTCATTATTATATGTGAGCAGCCCATGCAAGTATGGTAAGTTATCAGCTTTGTGTGTGTGTGTAATATTTTTACACTGGAAGTATTTTTTAATTTGATTTTATTTGGAATGGTAGGACTCATCCATAACTCTGTGCTAGACCTTTGAAAAAACCCTCTTAATTCTGAAAAAAGATTCTTGTTTTCTTTCTAGAAATTCTTGCTTGTTTTTTTCTTGATCCTTCTCTTCTCAAGAACTCTGTGTGTTCCTGCTCGCTGTTACCTTAGACCAGCCAGAAAATATGGTAAGAATGGCAAATATATTAGACATCCCTGAAACATTAATTCAGAGATTCAAATGTTTTTTTCCTTAGAAATGTTGGAACAGCATAACACACTCTTTGCTGAGGAATGATGCAAACAGGTGCTTACTCAGGAATCAACCCACCCAGAGGCATCTCTGGACTGAGAGATTCATTAATTACACTCTGGGCTGATGTATGACTGAGGTACTTAGCTGTGTGGCAAAACCCATGTACTTTTAAACAGCATTGATTAATCTGAAGGGGGCACCTGACACTAAAATCAAAGCAAAGACAACACAGCTGTTGTTTAAATTGGGTTTAGTAGTGCAAGTTGAAGTATAGTAAGAATTGGGGAGGAGAATGGAATGAGAAAATAAAATCAAATCCTGTGTGCTGAATATAAGAAAGGGCAGAAATATCCTCCTGTAGCCATAAGCTAAGGTGCTTTTCAGATCCATTGCAACAGCAGAATAACATGCATCTGGTATGTGTTTGGAACACTTTATCATGCTGTGTGATACACTCATGCACACTGCAGGGGCAAAGACAGGCTATCTTTTGGGCAAAGCACAGGGTTAGGTTCTGCCCTGGTGTGATTCCACAGAAATCAGTGCTGTGATTACTGGTCCACAAACATAAGACTGTGGCCTACATCTGTTGATTTACTGACTATTATTTTCTGGTGTGTACATTCAGGGTGCCTTTCAGACAGAAACCTCTATGTTTTTGGTGCGGTGTGGAGGAATGAAGATTGTTTCCAGTGCAGGTGTAAGATGGGTGCAATGACGTGCTGCAGCTTGTAAGTTTACCCAAATTATCGTTTGTTTATTCAGAAACTGATTGAACTATTCAGACTTAAAAAACCTCATTGAAAGCATCTACTGAAATGTCATACTCATGAGAGCAAAACTCCTTTTCCTGTTTCCCAGTTAGCTCTAATCATGACCAGCAGAATAAGTGGTCAGTCACACAGACTTTCTGGGTAAGAAACATAGTGAAACACAGGGTGTTCCCAGCACACAGCTCTTCCTCATCACCTAGCCCCTCTTTTGATTCAGACAGTAACTGGGTGTGTGGTTCCCTTTAGCCTCTGTTTTCTTGCTCCTTCTATTCACCAGCTTGTCTCCAGATACCTAAACACCCCACAACACATGAACCTGTGGATTTCTGTAGCTCTGCACCAAACCACTGACCTGCCTGCAAGCATCTATTCAGATATTCTAACATACTTGCCATGCTGTCAAGAGCCCACACTTCCTCCTTATCAAAACAGGACATACATGCTGATAATTTGCTTTCCTGTGTGTTTCTGCCTATGGATGGCAGTAACTCATCAAGGAGAGCTGTGTCTTCCTGAGTAGTGATGTGAACTGGTTATTTCCCCAGAAGACCAGAAAAATCCTTCTTTTAAGGGGAAGGAGAAAGAGTCCCATAAATGATCCGTGAGGAAGACTACAATCCAAGGAACTTTTGGAGGGAAATATTCCCAGCTTTTTTCAGCCATAAGGGGGAGGGAGTTGGCCTGTGCTGAGAAGAAGCCCAGCTGGGAGTCATTCATGCTGAGATGATTCAGCACTCTGTAAATTGTTTTTATTATGAAGAAAGTTTTAGTTTGAGTGAGGAAGACAGAATTAATCCATATTTTGCCTTTGTGTGGGAATTTATACTAATCCCTAACAGAATGGCCAGTGAGAACTGCATTTAAACAAGAACAAATGTTGGGAAATCTCTTCATCTGTTAACAGTCACAATCTGGACTCTGTATTCCTCCTATCATAACCCATAGTATCTGTTATATGTATCCACAGACCAAGTCAATCTATGGTTGCTCCAGGATGGCTGTAGCTAAGTGAGAATCCTTCTCAAACCATGCCTCAGCTGCTGATTTTCTTTTTGCTTTTCTCAACGACAGGGTTGTAGTCCCCAAGAAGTATGATAGGGTGAACTGTGTTGGCCTATTCCACAAGAAAAGCTGTTCCATCCGAGTGGTGAAGAAGACTAATCCTGAGATAAGTTGCAAAGTCTACAATGGAATTGGATAAGACCACAGGATGTATTTCTCTTCTTTCACACCTGCTGCAGAAGCTGAATAACACTCTGGATCTCTCCTTTAGAGGAAAGCAGCAAGCAGCATGGCTTCAAGAGAAATGAGTTTGCCTCGTGCCTTTCACAGCTCTAATTGTGCCATATCTATCTCATTTCTGACTCTAGGTGGTTTGTCTTACACACATTTGTAACCAAACTTTATCACAGGCTTTTTTCCTTTTGGGATCCAGAGCTAAATACATTTTCATATACATCAAATCACTGTAGTCACTGATTGGTCTCCTTGAAAACAGAAGAATTCATGGTGTCTATAAATGTTTGTAAATCTAATTACTGATTTGGAAATCATCTAGCTTTTAAAGTAACAGGTATTATATAAATTGTTGCCAGACACACAGACTCATTATGTTATTACATTTATTGACATTCCCCCAATGACATGTGTGCTAGAAGAATGGGAATGAAACAAACCAGAAAAACAGCCCCTTGAAAGCCTCCCCTCACCTTGGTGCCCTGTGTAGGTCAATCCATTAATGCAGATGCATGTTCTCCAGGAGATGACTGGTACATTACAAAAATGGCAATCCCATGCCTGGGAGTCCAACATACTGCAGAGAAGTGCCATATAAATAGCTCTGTAGCCTTCCCCACCAGGGTAGAATTTCCTGCAATAATCTTGTTTGGATCAAAGTCCACTGAAAAGCAACCCCATGAAAGCTGTTTTATAGGAAACCTAGACTATAAATCATGTTTAGCCTGTAGACTTCAGGCATTACATTGTGCCTGGTGCAAAGTCCATAAAAGTAGTTAATATGAGAAATATCCTATAAAATCTATTTATACAATATTAAGAGCAATTATAAAAAGAGTGCTGTACAGCTTAAAAGGCCCAGACAAATAATTTGAGTGTGTTCAGTTTATTCAACACTGACGTCATAGCTCTTTTCTTCATCTGCCTTTCCTCTACCTTCCTGAAGTGTATTATAATTAAACATTTCATCTGATGCAAACCACAGCTTCTTTCAATATCTGCTGTGGAAAACCACAATCACATTGTCTGTTTAAAGCGTGGTGCTGAGAACATAGAAGCAGAAAATCTGCACATAATAAGGAAAACAGCTTACCAATTATCAGAAAAACTCCATCTATGGCAGTCAATAAGGTGATTTCAGAAAGCAGGTAAAATGAGAAATACAATTTATCTTTTTAAATTTTTGGGGCTCAGGGTCAGTTGGAACAAGAAACAGCTCCCTTTGATGATATCCCCCTATGCCTTCTTGGGACCAATGCCATGGACATCCCTCCACCTGGCTCTGACCCATCCAGTCTGGGAGGAACAGACATCAGAGAGGCCCTCACTTCTCTACCTGAGGAGGATGAATCTGAGGATTTAATCCAGTTAAATATAAATATATATATTTTTGTGTATATATATATATCTATAGAGGTAGATGTAGATACAGAAATATATACAAGGGATTATGCTACCCACTTTCCAAATGCCAGATTCATTTATAAGAGCCTGTCTAGGGACCCCTGAGTAACAGGCCTACTTTTCTGAACATCATTTAAGCAGTTCAGAAAAATTCCTGTGAATATACATCAGTTTCATAGCTCCCCCCACGGAATGAAGGGAACAAATTGAGGATAGCTGATAATGGTTGAAATAGCAATTCTTCTTCAGAAAGAGGTAGAGATTCTCACAAAATGAAGCCAAACCAAACTTCTGTGAAATATCTACAAGGATGCCATGTAGCCCTGATAAACTTATCATACACATGGACTATGCACTGTTCCATGGTACATTTTCTCCACATGCTTTTGTCATCAAGTGCCTAGTACTATTCTTTATGGATATTGTTTGCTCACTGTTTAGCAGTGCCAGAGAGAGCAGGACTCCAGATGCTGGAATACAATTAGATTTGCTAAATGTACTGTAGCAGAATTGGCCTCTGAAATTTCATGCTCAGAGGAAAGGAGACAGAGTATCAGGGCTCCATCAAGGAAGGCTGATATGGCTGAAGATCTGACACAGGAATGCTGGACGAGACCCTCAAAGCATCCAGAGTGCAGCTGTAATCCCACTGCTGTGACAATCCTGTCACAGAAGGGAAACGCTCAATTGCACCCAATGGATGTTAGTTGGTAGAGGCATGCTCTCACCACAACCACTAGGAGAAAGGAGTTGTTTAGCCAGAGCAGAGAGGACTATTTCTTCATTTCTTCATTTCTGTACCCCCTTGAAAGGGGGTACATTGTCTCCATGGAGTCCAACTGTTTTCGTAACCAGCTGCAGAGCAAGCAGCACAGTTCTCCAGTGCCTTCTCATAACAGGAGATGTGCTGAGGGTGGAGAATGGGAACAAGGCTTCTTATTGCTCTCTGGGAAGTAGGACAGCCCCATGCTATGCCAGCTACAGTTTCTTTACCCCATCCCCTATCAACAACAAATGGGACTGGGACATTGACAGCACTTAACTAGCAATAGTTGGGACTGCAGTACTTCCACAATGCTTCCCAATTTGGAATTTCCATTATTATGCACCCTTATACAAATATTCTTGTTAATTTCTCAAGTCTTAATGGGCTGGGATCCTCACAGAGACTCTCTATAGACTATTGTTCAGTAGTTCCCACTGGGAAGTGAACCATGGCCAGATACAAATCAGCCAGCTCAAGTACCAGAACCCCTTTTAGCAAGGTGCCGAACCCAGACCCACCTGAGGAAATTTGCATCAGCATCTTTGTTTTGCTGCTGCTGCTCTCACTCCAGGGTAACTGCAGCATTGTCCCCTCTATGCTGCAGTCTGGACAGCTGCTGCTTGGCAGCTCCAGCCCCATTGCACCTCTTGGCTTACACTCAGTGGCTGTTGATGCATCTAAGTCTCAGATCCACGAATGTCTGCAGGGTTGAATTACCCAAGTGCTGCTCCCACATCACCTTGTTAATAGTGAGCATTTTCATCCTGCAGTTTGGATATGATGTGGAAAGACATGATGTGTGCAACAGGACTCTAATGCAGCCCCATTCCCCTCACCAAAATGGCCAGGACCTTGCTAGAGAACTTCATCCTAAAAATCTGTTGAGTCCCAGATGACATAGCAAGATACTGGTGGCTAAGTCATTTCCTGATCTCTGGGCAGCAGAGCCCTGAGCAGTGTTTCAGGAACCGTGATACAGCTGTTCTCTACTGACTTTAAGAAGAGAGCAGATGTTTATTTGCTGTTTGTAAGCTCTGCGCAAACGTCTGAATTGAGAGAATAAAAGTGGCGCAATAGATCTTTAAATGTTTGGAAGGTGTGGAGGCAAGGCTGCCTAAGGAATGCTGCAGCTGAGGGGAACAGAACAGCTTCACAAATCCAAATATCCCTCAGGAAAAGGCCTGCCTGTTTCCTAATGGTTTTCCTCCCCTTTCTTTAATGCTTTGAACAGCAGTACAAATAAACATACGATAAATAAATTAAGGAAGAAACAGAAGTGTACAAGCCAGCCAAATAAATAATTTCAGCTTCTCTGTCTCCACTAAGATAGGAAGAATCTTCTACTTCCTGCAAAGCTGGCCAGAAGCTCAAGATGAGTGTGGGCTGATGCTTTCTCATGCTGAAAACAGCCTGCATGTCCTTTTCCATTGCCAGATCAGAAAATTTGTCTCCTTCAGAGGTGTCTGGGTGAAGGGAAAATGTTGGCATATGGGGTGCTGGTTCAAACTAGTTGGTAAATAAAGCCTCTGAAAAGGAGGCTGGAAAAAATAAGTAACACAAGATAAGAAGCAGCTCAAGTAACCCCTGATTTAAAAGTCATTAACTGTGGACAACTGCCCAGCTTACACCCTTCATTATATATATTCCGGTTCTGTGCTTCTTTGCACCACAACACATGAGAAATGCCAAAATAACTTATAGCCCTACTTCTGCTTTCTTTATTTATCTAATGATGAAAGCTGTCCACTAAGCTCTTGAAGTAGATGATCACATCTGTAATAGCTGTTACCAGAAAAAATGAAAGAAAAAGTACAGTATAAATGAAAAACTGGTTTGACTGTTAGTTTAGTTCATATGAGCTTGCACTTATTTTGATATTGAAACATTTTATATCTCTTAACATACTACATGCTTACAAATAAAATTACATTTTTTGCTACCACTGCTTATCACAACTTAAGAAAGGCTCCAGAACAGCATTAGCCACTGGACTAATTACATAGCTGACTGTAGCTTAAAACAATTTTTATATAAAGACCAAAATTAGGTTATTCTGGTATAGCTGATGAAAATATTCTGTTTGTGTATTTTCCCAATGCAAGAGAAAACTTTGCAACTCTGATTTCTACCTTGGTTTTTGATGAGAAAGACCTGGGAAAAAAAAAATTCACAGAATTCTGGCACTTCTGCAAACCCCTTTCACCCTTTATTTCCACCTTTCTCAGTGCTCTTTCATATCTGAGTTCTTTTCCTGAGTAACAGTGTCTCTTCCCCATTCACAATCTAAGGACTTTAGTGTGCACCCTTCTAAAAGAAAATTTCAACATCTGTCTGTGATAGAATGGAAAATCTGAGAAAACTGGTACTGGCCTCCTAAGTATGAGGCAAAATTCTTTTTGGAGCCCTACAGAAATCTTGCTTCAGCAAAAAGAACTCTATGTCTGTATTTTGTCTCTTTGTTTTCACTTGAGGTCACACTCATGTGCAGCATGGGGGCATGCTGTGCTTCAGATACTTCACAGCTCTTTTCTGAAGTTGTTATTCCTTCCAAGTATCCCTAGAATTTGTGTATTTATACAACAGCAGAGGGAGCCAGAACTTCAAAGTCAGATCATAATCATAAGGCAGAATTCATTGGCTAAGTTGAAGGGAGGGAAGGACAGAGGGCGGGATACAGAGGGGGAGAGGGAGAGAGATGCCATCCAAATTACCTACAGAAACAGCCAGCAGAGCTTCCCTCCTGGATTGCAAGGGCACAAAACATCTTACTTCACTCCTACAACATTTCTGCTTTCTTCCAGAACAGAAATGTGCACCAACAGCAACGATTCTCTCCATCAATAACTGGTAAGAATTTTCTAAATTATCTATTTCAGATTGTCAAGAGCTCACATCTCTTTATTGAAGTTATCACCTGTTATTTTTTAAAAAGCAGATGACTGTGTTTGATAAATGAAGACTGTTTGACTTGTCATGAAAGGCCCAACCCTTTTATCTACTGAGCAAAGCTTTGCAACCTTTTGGGGTGCAAGAGGGAGATGGCAGCTTCTTGGGGGCCTTTGCAGTTCAGTGTGCTCCCTGCCTCCCTGTGGTGTGACAGAAAGAACCTTCCTGGGTGCCTCTGGTTGCTGGAAAACACTTCTTATCTCCTAGTCCCTGAGATTTCTTGGTCCTCACACAACCAGTGCAGTTTCAGACAGGATACAACACATCACTCTCCAGATATCCTGACTGACTGTCTGCTAAGGTGCCCATTGCAATGTTTTATGGATTCACCACTTCCTTTGGTAAAGATCACCTTTGTAAAAATGTATTTTTTTTTCTTGGGTAGCAAACATGTCACAAAGGCCATTACTCTTAAGAAATCAGGGACTAACTACCATTCTCCAGTCTCCTGATTTGCTATTCACATTTTACCTTTGTGAGCTGGCTCCATGTCTTTGGTAAGGTTGTTATGAATTTAACCAGAAAAAAAAGTTGGAGTTAATGCTTTTGTAAAACTTCCCTGCTTTCTACAGAATCAGAGAAGATTAACTCACAACAGAATTTCATAAGTTCCAAAAGGTTTCCCTCTGAAAACGTGTAGATGTGAGAGAGGGAAAAAGAATTCACTTTCCTTGATATTTATGCCACCCCTTATGTTATAGACTTGTAACATGTTAATATACACAAATTCTTCTACACCCTAATTAGGCAAGTTCTAGAAATTTTTATCCTATATAGCTTTTTCAATGACCTAAGTTAGTTTCTCCCAATATTTTTGCAATACGTAGTTAAAAAGAGGTGAAGAGTCCATCAATAACTTTCACTGTACTGGATCCCTTATGGATTTAACACTGTTGTGGGATGTCTGTGCAAACTCAGTGACATGTTTCTTCTTCTAGTTAAGTGTTGCTTTCCTGGGAAGCTGAAATAATAGCCAAGTGATTTTTAACTTTTCTTTAGTATGTAAGGCTAAACAGGCCAAATCTGCTTTACTGGGATAATGTCACTGGCACCCAAAAGGGGATACCACTGTCAGTTATTATCTGTAATATAAATTCTGGCATTCTGTTGAACCTTTCCATTGCTCTTCTTTTTTCCTTTTTTTTTTTTTTTTTCCCTAGCAGACAGCAGGCAGCTTTACTTCCAGTAATTGCTGTAACTCTTTAAATAAGTGATACAATCACTAAATGTCTTTAGGAATTGCTTCTCTCAGAATGTCTTATGGACTGAAAGCCAATTGTTTGAGCAACTAGTTAGGCTCTGAGGTAGATAAGCAAGTGCTTCTAAGTACCAGATAATAAAGCCAGACACTGTAAACATGTTTTTTTTCTTTGACTAATGTTTGATGTGGAAATTGGCTTCCACTGTCCATCACAACTATGGAGGCTGTTATTTGATTACAGGCAGTGGATGATCGTGATCAGCTTTGCAAAAATGAGCCACCCTTTTCCAGTGGGCACGTAGAGCCCAGCATCTGCAGCAGTCCCCTGCTTTATCCTGCCTCCAGGAAAAAAGTTTTTATAGAGGTTTTCACAGGATGTCTTTGAGTCCAGAGGTCTCTCTCAAAAGAGCAGTCATGCATTACCTGCTTGAAGCCACTTATGGTCTAGCAGTCTCTTTGAAAACTCACTGAGGGTTTTATTTTCTTCCCTGATTCATTTCTGCAGAATTCCCTTTCCTTTGAGGAATTTTTCTGGGAAATACAGGATAATACCCTCGGGCAAGATTTTGAGCTGACAAGTGATAATTTGGGTTTTTTTTGAGACAAGCTGAGTGACATTTGTTACTTTAGAAAGCTGTGCTGTTCACCAAGATGAACCCTTCAAACTTTGCCTGCTCTTCTTCCTTGCTTCCAATACAAACACAAGTGTGATAAATGTCTACAAAAGATGTATGTGGGGAATTGAACTTACACTAAGATTAAATCTGAAAGCTCATTCTTTTCTTCCTTCTGTATCCTGTTAATTTGCTGCAGACTTTTGTGACACTTGCTTTTTAGAGAAGCTGTCTCATGCTGCATAAACTAGAGAAGAAACTCTCATTAACATCTTAATTTTTGTTACTGAACTCTTTCCTAATATTCATTAAGAGTACTGAACAGGATTCCTCTTTCTTCTTTAAAAACAAATGAGCAAAAAACAAGAAAAAATCTTTTCCCCTCTCTCCCTCAACAAACATATTTAGGAGATATCCTTCTTACTCCTACAAGCCAAGTAAATATTGCTTCACTTTCTGGGGAAAAAAACCTGTTTTTTCTTAGAACATAATCTCATTGCTATGTTTTCTGGGGTAATGAACAAACCTTCAGTACAATGAGGGGACTAACACCCTTGTTCCCACTGCACTGGTGATTTGCTGTATTAGTTCACCTTTGATTCAAATGTCTAAACAGAATATGCACACGTTGCTTTTTACTGGCTCTTGGTTTAGAATAAACTGAATGGCAACCAAACACCTTGAAAGCCAAACACATCATTTGGGAGTGACTATCCTTGAGGATCCTCCACCCAAGGATACCATAATAGGATGCATAAGTGTAAGGTCATTGCAATAATTATTTTCCTGTTCTTCTGGGACTGCTTTTCACATTACAGTTGCTGGAACAAGAGTTTAAGAGCACTACAGACATAGGTCATCTGTGCATTGACTTCTCCCAAGACATCAGGTTGGCAGGTGGTTTAAAGCACCTCATGATGCATCACAGGTTCCCTTGAGACACTGCACAACTCATGGCCCATCTCTTTCTCACAGTCCCCTTACCTGTGATAGGAGGGTGATAATTCCTTATTTACCTCTGGGCAGTACCATAAGAGTGAATGCCCAGGAAATGCCTGCCAGTCACCTGGTGGGGGATACCACAGAATGCAAAAAAGAGGGGAAGCTCCTAACCCATCAACACACATTGCAGAGCCTTCAGAGATGCTCTTTATTCCCACC
The DNA here is from genome assembly GCA_013400575.1 of Peucedramus taeniatus. Taxonomy (NCBI): domain Eukaryota; kingdom Metazoa; phylum Chordata; class Aves; order Passeriformes; family Fringillidae; genus Peucedramus; species Peucedramus taeniatus. The sequence continues at coordinate 245,001 of WBNO01026731.1, read as the reverse complement.
ACACTTACCATCAGTGACCAACACACAGCCACACTCAGTCTTTGGTATTTCTCTTGGAAATGTGCTCCATAAACCTGTGGGATCTGGCTTCTACTTTTCAGGTGGCTCCACACTCTCTTTTTTCCCTTTAGCATTATTAGTTCTCACTGTTGCTTCAGCATATCCAAAAGTGTCTGGGACCCTTGAGAGGACTTCTTCTGTGGACACAGATGTTTGTAATAACGGCACATATTTTCGTATTTTTCAAGCAACAAAAGAGAGCCATGTGTTTGTTGTTGAGGATACTGTAGCTAAGGACATGAGGCTGGGACAGTAGTAAAAAGCTCACTTGTTTTGTTTACGGCAAAATCTATTTGTCCTGTCCAAATGCCAGGACTTATCTCTTCTGACTGGTACAAAATAATATTGCAGCCTGCCCATCCCTTAGCTCTGTTTTGCTTGCAGCATCTCCACTGGCCAGCAGTCTTTAAAAACTATGGGGCTGGTTGAAGGTTTTTCATTCTATATCCATTTTCACACTGAAACACACCACCATACCCTCCCCGTATGTGAACATGGAATCCATACATCACCACTGTCGCTTCTTTTTCTTCCAGAAAGTGTATAAATCTGTTCACATGGGTTGGGCAACAACACAAAAATGAGTGGACAGAAGGAGTCACACCCACATCCGCAATTTGGAAAATTTTCTTTGCCCTCTTTAATTAAGATTTAAACTACCGAGGAAATGAAAAACTGTGAGGAAAGGGCTACTATATTTTGCTTCTGTGACTGTCTTGGCTGCCTCAGATGGATATGGACAGATGACAGAAAGATAAAGAGAGTTAGAGTTAGATAAATCATTTGGTCTAGCAAAGTAACAAGAGAATTTACTGTACGCATTTATTTTTGCTGATCAAGCAGAACAATGATCCCAAAGCATCCTTTTATTTACTGCACACTATTGCTTTCTTTATTTCCTGAGAGGCAACATCTCTAGAAAACAATAAAATTCATAATGGGAAAGACAAGAAAGAAAAATATACAGGATAGTGGGTGCTTTTTGTACAGTACTGGTTATCTTTAGGCATGTAGTTGTTCAGCAATAGATGCTACTCAGTTGAAGTGATAAATAAGCTCACTATACCATGTTATTTATGTATTCATACCAGGATAAGTTAGTTGTTTTTTTTTCTGAATCTCAGACATTTTTCACCGCCCCACAAACTTGAGTGATATTTAATCACTGAGGAAAGTGTCATGCAGTGGTTAAATAGTGTCATTCCCCAAGTATTTATTTACTTTTCATACTACAAGCCCTTGTACAGCATGGAACTGCCTCTGGCCTGCTGAAAACTCTCAGCAGAATCAGATTTTCTTTCTTTGATTCCTGGACACAGAGGATTTGGACTTGAGGGTCAGGATTATAAAGCAGCCTTTGCTATGGCTCACAGGAGTCATCTGGGAGAGTCGAGGCAGTCCTGTGACTGAGTTTTCCAAAAGTATGCAGCACCAATTAACTCCATGGTTCAGCTCCCTGAATCCCACTGGAAGTCCGAGCTCATGGCTTGCAGCAGTGAGTTTGAAGCAGACCTATCTGTCTCTGCAGGAACATTAACCAGCAGATAGAACATGCTTTTAAAACAATTTTTTTTTTAAAAAAAAAGCAAAATTATGGTGAGGGACAATCAATAAAAATCTTCCCAGAAGGAATTAAAAGACACTATCAAAATCACTCACTCTTAAAGCCAAAATCAGGGAACTGGACTGTATTTCTGATAAACCCTGTCATGTTCACATTAGGGGAGATATCAATGCTTCGTGGGCACTGAAGTTCATCTGGAATGAGGAAGCAAGAAATTTGGACTGCAGTTCCCATGACCTGTCACAGCTGTGTAGAAGCTGGAAAACGTTGAAATTATTTGGAATTATTTTAGACTTTTAAAAAATTTTCCCATGATATCCCTCCAGAGAATGAGCCTGAATTTTTGCATGGTGATTGTCTTGCACAAATGTGAGTTCTGGCTGCAATTACAAATGCATTTCACAGAAGATATTTTAATGTTGGCTTTGTGCACCTAATATGCCTTGCTTTGCACATTGATGTTTAGCACAGCTGAAGGTAAATGCAGCCTCACAATGTCCTCTGCCCAGTTTTGGATCAGAACCTTGCAAAACCAGAACTGCATACAATTTTACCCTGGGTGGGTTTTGATCTGGTTTTCCTGTATCGCCACTCTACTGCATTAGTGATGTTCAAGATACTGCACTGAGTGAAGTAATGAAGTTAAGATGTTCTTAAATCTATGGGACAACCTCACAATGAATAAACATGGTCATAATTCAATAGAGTTGCACTGACTTTCATACCACAGTGTAGCAAAGGGCTCCATTTTATGATCTAATAAACTATGTAAGAGGGAGCTGCAGAATATACACAGAATCCCTGGCATGTGCTTCACTGTCTCCCTCCTTACCCTTTTGACTAATTTCTTGCAGCATAACTAAACATATTTTTTCTTTTCCTTTCCTTTGCAGATCTACCCAGACCTTCCACAGCCAGACAGAAAAGATATAACGCTTTTAGGCCGGCTCCAGAAGACTCAGACTGTGTTTGACTGCCACCCTTTTGGATAAATATTTTGGGATTCAGGATGAATAAGACAAGGGCTGTTAATGATGTTTTTCATTTCCTGATCAGCAAGAACTGGAACTCAAGCCGAAGCTTTCCTATGAACATTTCTAATCAGTGCATGAACATCACTGACCTTACTGTCTTTCTGGCCACCTCTTACAGCTTGGAGACTGTTCTGGGCATTGTGGGAAACATCTGTCTGATTGCTGTCATTGCCAGGCAGAAGGAAAAGGCCAATGTCACCAATATCCTAATTTCCAACTTGATAATTTCAGACTTGTTTATGTGTCTTGTCTGCCTGCCTTTCACCGTTGTTTACACCATGATGGACTACTGGATATTTGGAGAAGTCATGTGCAAAATGACCTCTTTCACTCAGTGCACAACTGTGACAGTGTCAATCCTTTCCCTTGTCCTTATTGCTCTGGAAAGACACCAGCTCATCATAAACCCGACTGGCTGGAGGCCAAATACCTCCCAAGCCTACCTAGGAATTGGAGTGATTTGGACTTTAGCATGTCTCATGTCCTTACCCTTTTTGACCACATCCATCTTGTCTAATGAGTTGTATGAGCAGCTCTCACACTTCATGAATTTTTCCACTGATAAGGCAATATGTATCAACTCGTGGCCTTCTGAGCAGCACAAACTTATCTACACTACCACTTTACTGCTCTTGCAATATTGCATCCCTCTGTTCTTCATTATTCTTTGCTACCTGCGTATCTACTTACGCCTGCAGAAGAGAAAGGACATGTTTGAGAAGAGTGAGTACAGCAACCGAGCAGTCCAGCTAAGAAGGATAAACATTTTGCTAGCATCCATGGTTGCTGCTTTTGCTGTTTGCTGGCTACCACTGCATGTTTTCAACACCATTGTGGACTGGAATTACAAAATCATTTCGCCTTGCCACCACAACCTGATCTTCTCATTGTGCCACCTGGTAGCTATGGCTTCTACCTGTGTCAACCCTGTTATCTATGGTTTCCTAAACAGCAACTTCAAAAAAGAAGTGAAGTCACTGATTCTGAGCTGCCAGCATAATTCAGTAACTGCCTCAATGGAAGAATATGATCATTTGCCTTTATCCACCATGCAGACTGAAATTTCCAAGGGGTCACTGATGTTGAACTGCAGGCACAATTCTATCTAACGAGCAGAAAACAATTCAAAAGGGTGCACTGACACCACACACCAATACCTGTGGTATAAAACAACTGGTGTTGCCACAGCTGGGATGTGAACAGGAAGCCATCACTACCTGATTTTTGGAAGAACAAGCAAAGTAATGTCGTAAATGTTCACAGTTGCTGCTGTGGTGCACAAGCTGTTCATGTCAGTGAGGTGGTACGGACACTGAGGAGACTGGGCTGATTATAAGCACCTGCTCTAAGATCAGTAACTAAGCTGTGGCTGTACAGAGGCTGACATGGGGTTCATCAGTGAAACTCATATCTCTGCCATGGCTGCAGTAGAAAACCAGATTTCCAGTTTCATTACTGCAGGCTGCCAAAAGTTGTGTTGGAGAAGACTCTCTCAGTTTTTCAGTATTAGTAAGATTTTTATGCACAGCTGATGCACCAGTGGAACAGAGATATGTAAATATCATGTTTTTTTGCTTTACCACCTCTCACAGCCCATTAAGTAACAGTAATCTTTCAGATCTTCGCATAAAACCACTGCCTGTTTCTATGAAACTTCACTCTCTCAAGCCATAGGCTTGAGAATAGTCATTGCCTCTGCAAGTAGGGACAAGGAACAATGACTCTGGTATGTAAAGAGGACAGTCACTTATGAAGGATGGCAGCAAATGAAAATGTTACTTGATGGATTAAACTCAAAATGCATTGAGATGATACTGAGAACTATTTTTAAGCACGTGAAAAACAGCTATAGATCTACATGGAAATGAGTCAGTTTCCACTGCTGTCAGTCACAAAGGTCTGCAATGCTAAAACTTCATGCCATGATGGTACAAGATGGCCAGATTACAGGAGTTGTTCCAGGACTTGGTAGCAACATGACGTTCTGCTTTAGAATCTTCTTGGTACTTTAAATGCAAAGTATCTAATTAAGAAGGTCAGAATGAGCATGAAAACCTATTTGTGGAAATCATGTGTTTCCAGAGTGGCTATACCTCCAGAGAAATAAGCATCTGCATGGAGAAATTGAGTTTTCTTAAAAAATAAAACCTGATGTCAGATATCAGTCCCGCTCACTGCCATCAGCAACACAGGTGAAGCTGAAATTCCAAGAAATCAATAGAAAATCAATGAAAATACACAGGTGGAATCCAGGTCAGGCTGAAGCCAAGCCACATAGGTTGTACTGTCAATTGCTCTAGTAAAATGAAGGTCATATTTTTTTTCACAACTGTGTTATTTGTAGCCTTTGTTCATGAAACCTACAAACTATAAACTCTTTTTAACCTCTGGAGAAAAAGAAATTGCTCAGTGACTACTGAGAAACCAAGGCATGCCCAAGAAGGCCATACTGAGGTACAGATTAAAAAAAAACAAAAAAACAAAACAGGTAGCAAATGCAAAAAGGAGACCAACCAGTTCAATGCTAATGAAATATTGAAGCGTTCTGTCCTGATTTGCTAAACTAACCTTAGCAGAAGACAGGACTAGGTGGTCAGCTGAGATAATTTCCAACATGAATTGTGCTTTGATAAGCAGTGGTTACTTGTTGCAGGTTTGCATGGAGCTGAAGATATCCAGTGTATAGTTATGCAAACTAGACATTCCTTAGCTGGCAGATCTCTGATTAGACAAATTGGTATAAAGATAGGAGAGGAAAAGACTTCTGCCCATGCTGTGAACTGACAGGAATATGGATGCTGAGCAGAGTATTTGATGACAAGAGCTAACCCCTATGCTATAAGGCAGCAAGAGCTATCATATCCCCAGCTGGCAGAAATAAAAGTTAATCCCTTGCCATGAGCTGGGTGCACAGATTTCAGGGGTAAAAGTTGAAGATTGGCCTTGAATTCTTGTGTGCAGAATCTTATGGCAGAAGCTTTTTTGACGCAGCCACCCTTGTAATTCTGGTCAGAACCTGTATATCTTAATAAGAGACTTCATGTGTGATTACCTTTTGTATCTTCCTCAACTATGTGGCAAGATATTTTTGCTTTTTTCAAATGGATTCCAGCTTTCTTTCATTTTCTTTGCGACTTGCTATGCTATGCTATGCTATGCTGAGAAGTTGTTTCTCTTGATTAGTTTGCATGCAATGGGATTTCTAGACTGGACATTGAGTCTACTAGAAACACAGAATAAGAGGACTCTTGTATTAGATGCATCTTGAAATTTGCTACTGTAGCCAAAACCACCATGCGATGCTGAGTAGCACAAAATACAGCAGCTCCTCCCAATCTGTGTGAGTTATTTCAGAACTGTCCTATGTTATTCAGGGCTTATATACTGTTTCAACTTAGTAATTATTTTGCACTTAGAATCAATTTAAGTAATTGAGTAATTCTGCCTGTTTTTCACACCTGTTAGAATTCCAGCATTTAGCTAGCTAAGGTGTCTGTAAAGCTATTGTAAGAATACTCTGCTAAACACAAACACAGAAAATTACCTGATACATGGTCTTAAGTATATAACTTTTCAAGAACCAGTGTCTTAAATGGAAACACAATTACCTTTAGCATTTGCACTTCCATGAACCTTTGTCACTAGTTCTAAGTGAAAATTTTTGGTGAAGTGCTTACAGCATAGCAGAGACCTGCCACTAGAGCTATGCACTGGCATTGTGCATCAGATCCGAGCTCTTTCTGCAAAGGGTAGAAAGATGAGCAAGATCTGACCCTGTTTAACTGTAATTCACGTGGCCATTTGTTTCCATGAACACAAGTAGATACATAAAGCAAGCAGATCCAACTTTACACTAACACAGACAAACACAAACGGATGTTATCTTCCTCTCGTGATTAAGCAAAGTGTCAAGTTTGGAGTCAACTACTGTTAATTGCTAACTGACTTTGGACTGGAAAAATTACAGGATTTAAACACTAAAAGCCACCAAACTGCACCCATAGATCTAACTGCAAGAATGCAGCTCCTCAGAACTCCCAACCAGCTGCAGTCTATCCATCTACTTACCATCCTGATATACATGTTTTTCAACCTCCAAAATTTCCTAAGTAACTAAATAAGCTTTAAAGGAAACACAGAAATAGATCTTTGGTGGTACCAAAGGACTGAATATGTAAAAGGAAAGGTGCCTGTACCAATTCTTCATTCTGTGCGTACACCAAGGCTTATGCTGCTGTGCACAAATGCAGTAGAGGATACTACCCTGTTAGTTTTTTAAGAACTTCTGTAGCAACTGTTGTCTGTTCCCTCTGAAGGCAAAATCACAAGGCTGGGTGAAATTATGCCTGCATAGTTGAAAGAGCCATTTTATTTGTCACTTTGAGGCTTTATGCAGCCAAGGGAGGCTAGGTTTCTTTAGTCCCAGCAGAAGGTAACAAACAGAAATAGGTTACATACCTCTTATCCATCTGTAAATAACAGATACTGTTAATGTGTAAGAAGCATTGAGCATTTTTGTGTTCATTGTATACAGTGATGGTTTTTGGTATACTCTTTAGAGTTCTGCTACTGAGTCACAAAAACAATGATGGAGAAATAGGCAGGAGTTGTGCAAATCATGAGTTCCTACAATTTTAAGACCTTACACTGCCTTTTTTAAAAAACGTTTTTCATAATCTTGCCTCTTGTGACACATTATAAGAAGACAGTAAGGTTTTCAGAGCAAGAGAACAACTTATTCTGTGATATAAATAGCAGACTACAGGGAATCTTATAATAACAAATAAAGTAATATTGTCTGTGTCACTTCTCTGTGCCTGCTTCTGTAAAATGATGTAATGCTCTTCATAGTATAAAATACATAAGATTTAGTCCTCAACGAGTGTTTATCAAAAGAAAACAAGTGTATGGTGTGATAAGAGCCTCTGATGTGTGAAGGATTAATACTTTGACACATTATTCCAAAGGACAATGGTGCAGTGCAGCTGACAATGGAAGACAGGCAAGTACCAAAAATTCTACATGGAACATTGGAATATTCTGATTCCAGAACTCAAATCATCTTCACAGACTTTTCAGATTGCACAGGAAGCTGGGTCCTCCGTGGCACAGTGTCCTGAACCCCAACCAGAACCACAGCCAGAAAGTAACTGACACTGCTGGGATGAAAACCAATGTGGGACATTTAACAAATTTTACTGAACTTGATGGAATGCTTTGACTTTGTTAAAAGTATTGGTAAATTTCTCTGACTGGGTTACCTGGCTTGACAGAAAGCAAACCAAGGTACTAGAAATGACTGCAGATTGTGCTGTGACCAGGTTTGGTTTATTATACTTGCACACACAAGGGAAGAGTGCAATAGCAGTGTCTGCCTGCCTGGGCTGGTGGCTTGTGGCATGAGCTGCCACAGGGGTTGGCAGCGATGTTGTGACAGCCATCAGTCACATCTGCAGCGTGGGTTTGCTGGGTGCAAACACAGAGTGCACACACATCTGAGGACTGACACTCTGTGAGAGATCATTGTGAAATAAGATGGACCTGAGGACCATTTCAGAGATCCTTTTGCTTTGACCCAAGTGTTTTCTCACAAGATCACCTGGCATGTCATTTTACAGGCCATTCTCTTCAAGTTTCTTATCAATCAAACACTGGCCTGATTTTCATACCAGTATTGATTTCAATGTAAATTGTTGATGCTTAGTATGATGTGTAATCTGGGTTTATATTGTATGAGCATCAAAATCCACAGAGCTTTTATGCTCCTCCCTCCCTTTCTCAGTTTGCTCTATAAAGTCACTTATTTGAACTCAGGAAGTCATAAGTAGAATAAGCCTGAGATTTATACTTCTGTACCATGCCTTTCCTGCCAGACAATGCTCATTAGGCCTGAGTCAGAATTTTGTTGTCCTTTCAATAAATGCTTATATGAAGCCCAGTAGCAGCACAGAGATTTTATGATGGAAACCTGTGTTGAAATTTAATTCCAGAGATGTCTACCTTTTGTTTTTTCTTTATAGAACTTTAGTTGATGACACCCACCATCCCTTTGTAAAACAATACTCAGTTAAATAGTGCTACAGTATTCATCACATATGATAGGAAGTATTTTGTTCAATAGAACTTGCAACACAGATTACCAGATATAGTACTAAAAAATAGCCATGAAACACATAAAATGATGTCATAATAGTAATATGAATAAGTACTTTTAGAGGAATATCACAAGATGCAAACTGATGTCGTAGAAAGATGGATTTTCAGTCAAAAGGCATATTAACAGAGAACACAGAACTTGCACTGTAACTCTTTAAAATTGGACTAGGTTTTGTTCTCAAATTCACAGATAAAAAATTCTGTCCTTTGAATATAGTAACCTCAGTTCATGATTTACTGTGTCCCTTATCCAGTCTATGGGAATATGAATCCTCCCTGTTGGAAGCTAGCAGGCAAATACTACATCATTCATAAGTATTTGTCTTGATTCCATTTCTACAAGGTGATTGCATGTAAAATGCACTTGTCCAAGGCCATGCCTTTAGTAAGCTAATGAGCATTGATTCATCTGGTTGATAGGCTGAAGACCAATATAACCACTTTCCTAAAGAAAGTGTTCCTAAAGACCAATATAACCACTTTCTGAAAGACCCTGCACTCACAGCAGAGAGCTGAAACCACAGAAAAGTTATGGTCTTCTCAGCATGTATGTTAAACTTGCAGGAATTTACACAGTCAAGCAAAGACTTTTGTTTAAACTCACAAATACACAGACTGCTCTGGGAGCATAATGCACATGTACCCCCAGGGCTATGTTTAGGGAAGGCTTCCAGGCTATAAAAATAGCAGAAGCTGGCTAGCACTGTGGTAAAGGTTTTTAAAGCTGGTGAAATGAACTAATACCACCAGTCCCATTTAAACTTCAGCGTGTGCTGAAATCCATCAGGGAAGTGCAGCCACACAGCCCCACATTGCGCAATGTCCTTTCATAATAACCCATATTTCCACAAGCCACCGCAGAAGCCCCACGCGGCAGATGACACAACACACAGGCATGCACAGCCTCCCTCCAGGCAAGCTCATCTCCTTGAGCTGACAAAAAGGCCTTCTGTTAAACCTACCAACTGCTAATACAGTTCCTCTGCCTCAGATATAGCCTATAAAAGGTGGTTCTTGAGAGGATGAATATGTTTTCCATGCGCAGCAAGGAAAAGCTTCATGGCGTTGTAGTTGCATTCAGCATCCGGCTTACAGACACTCCTAAATAAGGGAGTATCATTGCTTTTTGGGAAGAAAGCAAGGAATTACTTGGCTGGAACAAAAGGAAGTGTTCTACCTGTATTTAGAGCAACAGGCAAAGTATTTGCAAACGAACCCCTGATCCAGCTCATGCTCAGTTATTTGCACTGCAAAATGAATATATTACATTACAGATTTGCAAAGGTTAAGGTTTAAGTGAGGACAGTTTGAGGTTTTGTGCTTCGTAACATTTTCACTGATTGGTTTTCCACAAACCACAATTGGTTAGAACTACAATATGCACAGCATTCCAGGATTAAAATATACCTAAGATCTATCATAAACACACAGCTTCTCAGGATCTGGGCATTGGAACAAATGTACACAGTGCATTTTAAAAGTATGTCCTTAATAAAATTGATTTTTTATTTTGAAAAATTTCAAACAAACAACTAACAAGGACAAAAAAATAGTCCCTCATTCTGCAAACAGGTTGAATGCAATAAAAAAAATTGTTTACTTCAAATTATGTGAGGAATAAGAGTGGCTTGGTGTTAAATTTTCTACCGTGCAGTACTTCCTAGGTCAACACATTAGTTTCACTAGAAAGAACAAAAAGGGACAGTAATGATAAAGACTGCAAAGCACACGAGTGCACTGTTGTGACTGGTAAATGGTATGGCTTGTGGCAGCTCTGAACTGCTGATAGCTTCTCTTTAGTTTAATAAGAAGGAACGTGCCTTTGTTTCAACCAGCTTAACTCAGTATTAATTTTTATAAATAGAATTCACCTGAAAGAGATACTAGGCAGCATCTGAGCACCCAGAGAGAGTATCTGAGCTTAAAGGACAGGTTTAAGGCATTAACCATAATCCTCTTGTATCTAGGAGATCATGCAAAGTCTTTATTAGTTCTTTTAGACTTGGAAACAAATCAATTGATGCTGTTGCTATGATTCAGCCATCAGCTTGACTGGCTGCATTCACTTGTGTCTGTATAGTCTGTTATTAAAGGTAGGGTATGAAAAGAACCACTCTGGTGCTTATTTTAAGCATACTTATCAGAAGCAATCTCCTATTTTATACTAAGAGCAAACACTGTTTAATATATCCTTTTATAACTAAATACAAATTACTAAGAGGTATGGGGTCAATAAGTGGTACCAGCTTCCAGGAACATCCATTCTTTATCAAACTTTTTTTTAAATAGCATTTATAATATCTATTCAGGAAAACACTGTCAACTGTTTTAATAGAGGTTTACAAATCATTGCTTTGTTAGGAAAGAATGTCTGTGTTGCATCCTCTGTTAATATGCTTCAATTGTAAATAACTGCCAGCAGCACTTATCTCCTACAATAAACTCCAGGCCTCCCAGTGCCATGAGGATACACAGAAATTAAGTGTAGGCAGCTACTCTTAATTTCCACCTACAGGAGCACATGAGCTTGGACACCACTGGATGTTTTTCTACATGCCACAAGGACATGCATGGATATTCACACACACTCACAGTGCAGCCACAGCCACAGACCTGCTCTTTGCCACACAAGACAGTGGGGATGTGCAGATAACTAACTTCTGAGAACAGAATACACTAACAAATTAAGTAGGTGCATACCTTACCTTTCTCTTTTCAGAGCCCTGAAGACAAGCAGATAATTTTGCTCACTTATGTGTGCTACAAATACAGCTTTCTGCTGCTGCAGGGAAGTGAGGAGGGGCCTTACACACACTGCTCATACATCAGCTGCTCTGCAGAACAGTCAGGGAAGGGCATGGCCTTGCCCAAGCTGCTGATGCACACCTGATGAAGCAGGGTTTTGGGAGGCACAGGCTGGGCAGCTCCCATTCTGCAGGCAGCAGCAGGGACTGGGAAGGTGAATGGCTCAGCAGTGGTGACAAAACCAAGACTATTCCCACATGGTCAGAGCAGGATTTCAGAGGGACCAGGGAAGTGACACAAAGCAGAGGTCTAAGGTTAGGCAGAGCTTTGAGGATCTTTTTTTGGAGTATAGATGACCAAGCTCCATCTAAATCTAATATTAAATTCAGCTCCAAGGTGACATGCTGAAGTCACACAGGGAGCTTGTATCTGAGCAGCTGTTGAACCCAGTCCTACACCAGCACACAAATCAAGAATCCATTTCCACCTTAACCATACCTAAATCTCTGAAAACTGCAGCTCCAGCATGTTCAATCCAGAATAGACTCAGGGGTAAGAGCACTGGAAAGGAGATGGGGATGTACAAGGTGACCTGAATAAGGATGGGCAGTCACACAACTGGAACAATTAAAATGATTCCCCTTCTTGAGGAGTAACTTGATTTTATAATTAACTTAGTTTGAACAAGTTTATTTCTTGCAGGCTCTGTAGTACTAATGAACCACCCAGCCCCTAAGGAACACCCACCCGTGCAGAGCTTGATAGATATGCTTTCATGCAATTTTATTTCTTATTTGGTTAACCATTAGACCTCCTCAGCTGCAGCTAAAGAAAGTAAAGGTTTTGTATGTTCTATCTCCATAAGAAGAGCATCCAATTTGTACAGTGAGCTGAAGACAGAGGTCTGATTTTTTCAGTTAGCTAACATCAGATGACATATAGTCCTGCTTTCTGCAAGATTCAGCATAAGTCAGTGTGCAATTATACATGATGGATCTAGGCATCATGCTGGTCTCTTCTCAGCTTTCCCCACACTCATTTGTTCATCATCCTGTGGGCTGTGAGAGTACAGCCCAGCAGAGCTGGGACTTGCATAGCTGAACTGACATGCATTTAAAAATAAGACATAAAAAAAATATTTTAAAACCCTGGTTTGTTATTTTTAACTTTGTCTTATCTTTGATCCAGTTAATTCAGTGACCCTATAAAGAATTTTATCATCACAAGTAAAGAGACAGTGACTTTACACATGGAAAAAAAGCAGAGGGGAATGTTGGGGACTGGGATTTCTTAGATGAGTTTTACCACCAAAGCCAACATTCTGCCTAACTAAACCCACGGTGTCTGGATTTGTATTTTACCTATACTGGGGGGTCTGTTATCAGAAACTTCACAGAAACACAGAGCAGCTGAAGAGGAAGGGACCTCTTGGTGCTATCTTGTCCAAACCCTGAGTTCAAGCAGGGTTGCCACAAGCAAGATACTCAGGACTATGTTTGGATGGGGGTTTTAATAACTGCATGGATGGAAATTCCATCACTGCCCTGGCCAGCTTTTTTCCAGTGCTGGCATCATGCACAGGCAAATTGCATTGCTGCTTCATCTCACTGTCTTCAGCTAAAACCTTCAGCACATGAAAACCAGCAGCAATTGCAATGTCTGCCGAAATTGCAATGGGATGTGACTGGTTTACACCTACTGGAAGTCTGACCACTACTTTGCTTTCTTTCAGTCCAAGTTTCTCACTAGTCTTTAGTGTTGAGAATTCAGCCCTAGTTCAGCTTCTGGCTCATACTGCCCATCTAGGATCACACTAGCTTGCTGAAAACTGTGGAGCTTTAAATTTTATTACCAAATATACTGCCTTTGAACTTATTGAAATTTAGACCTAACTTGCATGATTCTGTTTCCTTAAAACAGTAGATTTTGTTTGGTGGAGGTGTCTCATTGGACAGTGCTGAATGTATAACCACAATCATACTAACTCCAAAACCTAACATAGAACAAATAGATTTTTTGCTTACTAAAATATGAATAAAACACCTCAATGAAAACAGCTTTATTAAGAATCTCTGTTTGAGCCACTCTCCTTTCAAAACCTGTTACTTGTTGCTTTATTTCATATCCTTGCAAACAGTTTCAAGATTAACATATGGCAGCATTTCCCATTTTGCCATTCATATCTGGCAGATTTTTTTTCCTGTTGGGTACAATATGAAGTTCATGGGTCTCATTTGCTGGAGTATTCTGGTATAAGGAGGTGGCAGCCAATAGAAGGAGTGAAGGTCATGTCTGATACTTTCACAACAGAAGGATTGTGCTTGTCTTGTGTTACTTTGAGGAGATCATCCCTGCAGCTCCTTGATAAATGGACTGGACACATTAGACCAGCAAAACACCAGGTTATCTTTTCTTTTGCTGGGGTCCTATTTTTTAAAAGCAAATTTTTTCCTAAGCTGCCCTGATTAGATAGTACTAATAACATTAAGTTAAATTGGTTCCTTGGGAGATGTCCCAATTAAATGGCTATCCTAATTAAGCACATCCTGATTAAGCAAAAGATCCTATAATTATAATAATAGCATGTAATAAAAACTGGCCCATAGTTCTGTTCAGACAGAAAGCATTTTGCAAGCCTTATTTACAGGAACCACTTTATCCAGTATTGAAACACAACCAGCTCTTGGGTGAAATGCAACATCTGTCTAACCATGTGAAGTAGAACTAGACAGGCTTTCAGAGCAGGAAAATGAAAAATTCTGCCCCATACTGACACTGCAGACAATGTTATGATAAAGCAGAAGGTGCTTAGCATGTAATTTGGATGAAGTATTATGACTGATCTTAGCAGAACTGCTGCAGAGTTACAATTGCTTCCCATTATCAAAAGTTCACCAAGGAGGGTGTTTTATAGAAGCTTCTAACAAATATTTAAGCTCTGTACTAAATGGAGGAAAAGTACCCCACATTGAACTTTTGCCTTCTAAGTTCTAAAAAAAAAAAATCTCGTTCCCATATTACCACAATGGAATTTTTATCAACTTAAAATACCAAGGAGCGTGCAGGACAAGAAGCCAAATAGAGTCGGGTAGAAGTACTAGTGTGAAAAGTCAGTTTTCTCCAACGAGCTGTAAAGCTGAGCTCCTGACCCTCTGCAGTTATTGTGAATGTATGGGATGTTTTTTGAACACTACTGTGCCAGAGGGAATTCTGATTGTGTGTTTTGGATGCTGTTCATGCTCCAGCTTGCCTAATTGTATTTGTCTGGCTTAGTTCCTCTCTTGATCACAGTGGAGGAGGACAACCTCATTATTTTTAGTTTGTCCTACACAGCACTGTAGAGATGTTGAGTAATTCTTGTTAAGTAATAAGAGTTGAAGAAACAAATATTTAAAAGTATATTTACTTATTAAAAGTACTTTTTTTTGGCCTCCTAATGACAAAAGAGCAGAAACAAGGAATTGAGATGAAACTCATACCCGTAAGTGTGAGCTGACAATAACTGAATGAATATAAATGTTAGCAGTCATCAGCATAAGGAAAATTATCACTGAACAGGAAAATTGGTGAAGTCCACCACAAACCTGTCACCCTTGAGCCCGAAATGACACAAACTCACTCCAAGGCTGGTATGCAGGAGAAGAGATTTAATACAAAAAAGTCCTCTCTTTTATAGACAGACTCGACACATTCTACTTGATTGGCTAACTAGCAGAAACATCCTTCTCACAAACAGTCCTTGAGAAGAGCAGAAAAACAGAGTAGGAAAACACCACCTGCAGGTTGTTTTTACTAACAAGTTATCATTGTTTTCTACAACTCCCTAAAAGGTCTCACAGGACCACTGTGAGAAAATGAAACCCGTTTTCTCTTTCTCTGACCAGGCTGTTGCATCCACACAAACCATTATTCCAGAGAGTACATAAAATAACTCCCTACCTCATTCCTTATTGTCCTGCTGTTGTTGTGTCTCAGCATTTGAGAGCTATAGAGATATTATGTTATTAATAATTCAATATTAGTTCAATATTGTGTGGATGAAGAGTTTTTAAGCTAGACACCATAACACTGAGGAGCAGAATCTTGCATAAACTCAGGAGTATGTATAATGTAAGTGCACAAGCTGCACTGAGGTACT
The DNA here is from genome assembly GCA_013400575.1 of Peucedramus taeniatus. Classification (NCBI taxonomy): domain Eukaryota; kingdom Metazoa; phylum Chordata; class Aves; order Passeriformes; family Fringillidae; genus Peucedramus; species Peucedramus taeniatus. Next base: position 229,304 of record WBNO01026731.1, on the reverse strand, counting down.
GCTCTCCACAGTATCAAGAGATGCCCATCTATGATACTTCTGAGGTACCATTTAAAAACCTAGTAGTGCCCTTTGAAGAAACCAAGGGTTGCTGGCACTGCTGGAGGATGATGACAATGTTGTCCTCTCAGCATTACAGTGAGCTCCCAACACAAGTCTGTTCTCAGAAGGGCAAATGCAACCTGAGGATGTGTTGTAGAGCAACATACTTGCAATTATTGCCAAGAGTGACTCTATAAAAGGACATAAGGCAGAACACAGAGACCCACACGGAGGAAATATCTACAGAAACCAGCACAGGCTGCAAAGTAAGATTACTAGGACCAGAGAAACAGCCAATCTATATACCAAAAATGATTAAAAGAGCCTCGCTGTTCAGGATGCAATTGACATTTGTACCTGCATCAGACAAATTAAATTAGAAAGAAAAAGCACTTGAAGTAAAAGGGCAATGTTAAGATGAAAACAAGCTAAGTCTGGACTTGAAACTGAAAGCCTTTCAGTGAGGTACCTTCTAACCATGTTAAGCTTTCAGAATAAAAGCTTGTTTAGCCAGTAAACAAACTTAGCTGGTTCTGTAGTAGATGATAGATGTACACCAGTAGTTTAAATCCTGTGCTCTGCTGCCAGGTAGCTGTGATATCTGACTGCCGCAATCTCAATTCCAGCCTTGCATGAAGTCTCCTTCCTTTATCCCAGCCTCCAAGTCACTAACTCTCCATGTCTTAATATGTCCTTCAATGACATATTACAGAGAAAAAATTAACACATTTGCAGAAGCTACCTGCAGGCAAGATTCCCCAAGATATCACTAGCCCAGGCTAAGGAACTAATGTAAGTCTTCAGGCAGCTCACAACAGTTTCTTCCTGTTCCCTTCAGGTAAAAGCAGAAAATTTTTCTTTTGAAACAGAAATACACCTTGATCTTTCCAGATCACAAGATGAATAATTCTATAAGTAATAAATGTCTCAGTATAGGGCACTAAAAACCCCCAAAACCAACCTAAAAAAACCAACCAACCAAACAAAAAAAACCAAAAAAAACCAAACCAAAACAAAAAACAAAACAAAACAAAACAAAACAAAAAAAAAAAAAAAAAAAAAAAAAAA
>WBNO01026731.1:132438-228186 GCA_013400575.1 Peucedramus taeniatus | reverse complement strand
AAAAAAAAAAAAAAAAAAGAAAAAACCCCATAAAAAAAAAAAAAAAAAAAAAAAAAAAAAAAAAAAAACAACAAAACAAACCCAAATCAAAAGAATATTAACAATGCATTAAAGAACTTCTAGTTAGATCTCCAACAATAATAACACCATGGGGAAATGCACTTCAGTAGCAAAGGCTAAACTAGTTTCTATGTGGCAGCTATCTCTGCTTCTTTTCAGACTAATCTTCCCAAACAACTAACCTGCCAGCCTCGCGACCAGTTCCTTAAATAAGAAAAAACAAGGACAAGTCATCTGGGACCCTCCCTACCATCCCTAAATCAGTTATCTAAGATAGAATTACATCAAGTTACATTATTCCATGGCTTGATGCCTCAGGTGGTGATTTTATACCCAGATGTCCAAATCAAACTGCAGTCAGTGTTCTTGAAAAGCGACTTTCAGTGAAACACGGTGCAATATTTTGCAAGCAGTAATAAAACCTTGTACCAATCCTGAATGTAGGGCAAAGGTTATGACAGATGAAGTGGAGCTACCCCAGCAGGGGAGGCTGGAAGAATGTTTTATGTAAAAAAGCCTATTTCCAGGCAGCAAGGATTTGCCCAGCCTAAGGGATTTAACATCTGGCTAAATTAAAAGCAGATGTTTAACTGCTCTAAGGCAGCAGAGTACCATCAGAGTCAATAAAACAGGGTTCACTTGTGCAAACTCTGCCAATTCATTATCATGGGGGAAGCTGGGCCAAAGCTCCATCCCCGTCCAGGTCTCGGCTATTTTGAACCATCCTGAAGTCCACTTAGCAGGTTATTTCATTCTTCATTTCACTGAGGAATTCTGAACTCTGAGCTCAGAGCTCAGGCACAAACAAGCTGGTTGGTTTTTCTACAAACAACAACTGCATCTGTGTTACAAATTACCTGTGTTCTGTCAAAGTTGTGGTCCTTTTTCACTTTCTGCTCTGCTTAGATTTTAATTGCTAAGTGATTCCATGGCTGCTGAGAATTATGTCATTTTCTCAGGATCTTATTTTCAAAGGAACCTCATAATTTGGAATTAACCTTAAGAATGCTGTCCACTAATCAGGTGAATCTGCTGGTTTTTCTCCAGTGTTTTGTCTCACAGTATAAAGGTCAAAGTTTGTTTGGTCCTATCAATAGCACTCTTGTAGGACAGACAAAAGCTAACATTCTCATTATTACACTAGAAAAGATAATGCCTGTTGTCTTTAACAGGCCTTCTGTGAAATTGTTAGAGCTTCATAATTTGAGGCAAATTTCCTTCCTGCTTCATACACCTTTGGAAAATTGGGCCCTGTTTCTCCTGGTACTGTGACAGAAATATTATTGCAGTGGTTGTCTTGGGAAGGAGCATGAAAGACTAGAAGAAACTTTATGTCTGAATTGGAACCTCAGCCTGCATGAACTGGGCTTTCTATTTTTTTTCAGTGAGCTGGGTTCAGATTTTGGGAGGCCTGGTGCTAAGCCAGGTGGCAAAGCTTTGTTTGTGTTCATGGTTCTGCTCTTTGCTCATGGAGACTGAGTGACTGTGTGCTTCTTATTTTAACTGTCTTCAACCTGTTTCATGTCTTGGGTCATCTCTGTGGATCATCTCTGCTGGGAGTAACAAACATACAGAGTTTATGATCTAGTCACAGTTTGTATGTCACCAGTATCACCAATTTCAAAACTGCAGCTCTAAGGCACCCTTATTAATACATCGGTGTTAAAAAAACCTTCTGGTGTCCCCAGGTAACAGCAGCATCTGATCACATAGCCTGTGTCAGAGCAGTGTCAGAGCAGAAGAAGAAGCAGACTTCACACTGCATAACCATCCAGCCTCTGCCCTAAACAATGAGAGAGGCTCAGCCCCCCAAACAAGAGAGGCTCAGCTCTCAGAGCATGGTCAAGACTGCAAAGTGGGAAAATACTTCTAAGACTGTGTCCTCATATTCCCATGAAAATATTTTAGGCTTTTCAAAGTACAGATCTTATGTTGCATATAGGGCAGGCAAAACACAGACTACAAGAAAAGCAGGACCCAGTGATCTGCCAGGGTTTGCAACGAGAGATCCAACTGTGTCTCTTCAAAATGCTGAAGCATCTGCTTCTGTCCATTTACTATGACAAGCACTTGATACACATACATTTATTTATTAGAGGTGCTTAGCTTCTACACCTCTTATTAAAGTCAGTGGGAGAAGAAAGTTTTGTGCAGCTCTCTGCTCCAACCATAGGCTGTGATCTCAAGAACATGTTAACTGGACCCCAGAAATCCAAGAGAAATGTGACAAAATCCATGGTGCTCAGTCCTAGCATTGAATCTGTCCAGACAAATTGTCTACCAGGATTGGAGTCCAGACTGATATGTTAATAAAGGCTTCTAAAGTGAGCTATTTCTGGAGTAAGGTTTATGTTCCCTTCACACACAGCATCAAGGTCTCACTGATAGCTGCATGCTAAAATTATCAAGAAAGAGAAGTGTGTTTTCTTCAACTGGTTTATTCTAAAAGCAAATGGGTAATATTTTAAGAACTACATTGCAAGTTCAGTCTTGACCCCTGGGATTATTTAGCCTTAAGCCTGGATGTAATAACTTCACTCTGTCTTCAAGACAGAAATGGTATGCTTGGAAAGACTCCGCGCAAATTTTTTAAGACTTCACAATGTAATGTCTCCACTGATCGTCAGGTGAGGGAAGTGTCATAACAAGTGTTATAACAAGGATTAGTGGGACAATGTCCTTCATTAAACTGACTCACAAACAAGTATTTCTAAAAATAATTTTGGCAGCTCTTTAAAAGGCTGCTGGCTGTTGCAAAGTAGGACCTGTGCTGGTGTCAAATTCCAAGTTCCTTGGCTTGCAACTCACAAAATCTCTAGTCTGTATGCAGACTGTTAAATATAGTTAAATATAACTATTTAACAGGTAAGTGGAAGGGAGAGCTTGCAGGTTATTTGTCACATTCCCATCTCATCAGGTAGCTTATGAGCATATGTCAGGTCCTTACAAGTCACCTTTGCACAGGAGGAAAAAGGTAAGCACAACTAAATTTATTTATACACTATATGTAAATCCCTGAAAAGCACTGGTTACAAATACAGATGGTTTAGAGTTATGTGACACAGTCAAAACATCAAAACTCGGTTCCCAGGGAACAACAAGCATCAAGAGCTGGTTCCAAGTAGACTGAAAGGCAAATTCTCTATCCAATGGGGTGGCAAGTTCCTTTAGAGCTCAAACATCATTGCTTGTTTCAGGGAGCATCAAAAACCAAACGAAACTGTACCACATAGTGAATCTTGTCCTGTATATTTTATAAAAATTATTTACTTTCCAGCAGAGCAGATTTGGTGCCTGTCACAATCTCCAGCTCTAGGAAGGGAAAATTTCAACTTACAGAGAATACAGAGAGCAAAGGGACAGCTAAAACTTCTACTTTCCTGACACTGCTGCTGTTCTTACTCAGAATGGGACACAGACACACACCCTTTCTTGGTCCCTTTGACACTCATGTCACCTCAGGCCACTGAGGTGGCCTGATGAAAGTGGTTTGAGACTATAAATATTTACCTGGATCCACAATAAGAGGGAAATACATTTGGCAGAGTATCAGCCTTGGACCCAGTAATTTCGTTCCTTGCAGGATCACCATGTTTTACCATGTGACAACAGGCACAGTCAAGTCCTGCTGTAGGGATTAGCAATAGTCTCTGTATTCACTCTGTTCTATACTCAAAAACAGGTGAAATGTAGCAGGATTTTACACACATGAGGAATTATTCAGATACCACAATAAAGGTGGTGTGTAAATACCTCCAGGTAAATATCTCCCAAGCAAGGTATGTTTCTTCTGCATGATTATCATAATGACATCCAAAACTCACTGCGCCAGATTTATGTATCAGCAAGACACAATCATAAATACAAGATGCCTTTCAAGCACTGTGACATTCCCTTCCTGCAGATGGCTGGAAATGTTCTTAGATACAATATTTGCAATTAGCTTGCTGATGAAATTAGTGCTCTGAAATGGTTAGTTTTATAGATGCCCCTGTTACTCCCTCTCTGGATATTACTGCTTTAACCTCTTTGAGACCTTGGCTGAGAGCACTTTCTTAGGACTGCAATATTGAGAGTAAAGGTCAGAAAAAAGATAGAGCCCAGCATAAGCAATGAGAAGACATGGAGTCGTCAGGTGGGTGATTTGTCTGGGGATCTGATGAACTGCATCCTAATCCCTGCTGTTCCACTGCTGATCCTGAATTGGTCACTCCCCAGTGTTTCTGCTTCAGTAAAATGAGGTACTATCTCCTGCCTTCCAGCCCTCTGCCTGTGGCAGAGGACATGCTCTGAGAGAGCTCAGAGTCACCACTATTCCCAGTGGCCAGTTCTGGCACTTCCTTTTTTAAGCATGAGTAATCACCATTCCTGACATGTGCTGCCCTGCTGCTCTTGTTTTACCAGCAATAGTGTTTGGGGCATGTGATCAGAACATTTAGGAAAAATCCCTCCAACTACTGTTCCTGAATTTCCCAGAAGAACTCATCAGGTGCATACACTGCTGAGGCCACCTGCCCCTTGCCTGTTGACTGGAAGCACATCAGTGCTGGGAAGGATCCAACAGTAATACAGGGACTTCACAGGTCATATCAGGGGTCTTGGGAGGCTCCCATACATTCAGAGCACTGTTCCTTCAACCTAGTTTGCCACTGTTCACTGCTTTGTGTCACTGACATGTGAGAGAGCAAAGTTTCTTCCATAGGAAGCAAGCAGGAAATTGAGACTTTGATGAAGTTTCTACTCTCTTTGCACCAAAGCCCATCAATGCTTTTCACCTTTCATGGGCAATAAAATAATTTGCTCATAACAAACAGCTGCTCATCTGAAAGAGGACTGGCATGAATCATTGCAGAGGCATGAATCAAAGAGGACTGGCATGAAAAGCTCATGCTCATTTTTGAACACTGCATTATGCCCTGATTAATTGGCAGGGGCTTATGGCTCTATCAACAGGACGCTCCCTGGAAGAATGACACATTTCTGAGAAATCCTCAACAGACCCAAGCATGGATTATTGATGAGCTAGGAGAAAATCATCTGGGTATTTTTACAAATCCAAGCTTTAAATCAGTTTTGCTGAAAGGCCTGTCAGTCTTTTTGATTATGTTTCCTTCTGAAATAAATTTCCCCTGAGGCAAAATCTTTAGTGGTGGCACAAGCCTGCAGCTTAGGAGGCCTGTCCTCCCTCCTTGGTTCTGTGTCAGATACGTGGTGCCCACAGCAGCACGGAGATGGATTTTAACTGTATGCCCAAAGAGCGTAACGACTCTTTCAGGAGTCTCACCAAAAAATTAAAAGCATTCAACTGCTGCCAACTATCTTGGCTGTCCAGTAGTGCTCCCTCATCCCTGCAGTATTTGCAGACCTACTTTGGAGAACTTTTCCATCTTCTCCTGTTTCCTGCAGGGGTATTATCTGTGCTTGCGAGGATTCAATTAATGCCATTGATGTGGAATGTTGTTCCATTCATCACTGGCCACAGCATCTAATGAATAGGATAATCTAATTCTCCCCAAATAAATATGACACCAAATTAAAAGGGTTCATAAACAGCCTCCAAAACAAGTGAGTTTGTTTCAATTTATTGCCTTTTAAATTGCACTGGATCCCTCAAGTACCAACCTAGCTATAAACAAACCAGTGACTGAGTTTGAGAGTTTATTATCACTAATGTTTGCCTTTATTTATACTAGATTTGAGTGTTAGTATTAGCTGGAGAACAGCAAAAGGGAGGTCATCCAAATGCCACAGTTTTTAGCCACAATTTTCCTAAACTAGTGAGAGAGCTTTAAGGAACAATGTATTCTAGACTATTATTTTTGCTGTGTTTACTGTCACTGAAACATTCAACAAAGTAGTTATGACCTATCATTAGAAACATGCAAAAAGTTCACCAGGAAACCAGAAAAAAGTTGCAATGCCTAGTGGCTGATGTAAAAAGACACTATTCACCCTATCTTCCACCAAAACCCAAAGCCACACTTCTTCTAAGTTTTTGTCTGATATAATTTTATTTGGGAGCCAGCTGTAAGAAAATATATTACATATGTAAAGACAGGTGATCTTGTTGAGCTCTTCTCTGAAGGTAGCCTGGTTTTCAGTATCCTGCCTTCTCTGACCAGTCTTTCCAGATTGGCAGGAAAAGAGACAATCAGTGTGGCTATGGATTTCTTACAGGATGATTTAGATGAAAGAGAAAGAGAGAGAATCTATAGACTTACGGTGGTGCTTAAAAAGTACATCATACTGGCTTGCCAATTTAACTGTAGACAATACCTGGTGCCTAAGAAGAATCCTATCTTGTACTTTACTGCTTGAAAAGTCTATTTATTCAACAACTTCTATAATGGATTTTAAACACTTTCCTGAAATTAATCATTTTAGATCATTACATGGGACTCCATGAAGTAAAGATTAATCTCTACGTGGCTTTTACACTTAGCATATTGCTCAGGTTAACAGAGCTGTGGCTTAGAAATCCGGAGCTATCATGTCTGGAAAGCAGAAAACTGTCTCCTGCAGGGGTTTTCTTTCAGTCCCAGAAGGAGGACAAGCAGTGAGGAACAAGTGAACTTACCACAGAATCACAGAAGGATATGGAAGGGACCTTTAAAGGCCATCCAGTTCAGCCCCCTTGCAATGAGCAGGGACATCTTCTACCAGATCAGGTTGCTCAGAGCCCATCCAACCTCAATGTTCCCAGGGATGGGACATCCAACACCTCTCTGGGCAACCTGTGCTGCTGTTTCAGTTCTGGCAAGGCTAGGAATGGACATCAGCTGTAGCTGTACTTTTCCTATTTCTTGTTTGAACCTTTAGGGATCAGAAATTAGACCTCCAACACTGACCTCTTCTGTTAGAGAAGATTGCTAGTGACATTTAAAGCAATGACTCTCCCCTTCTTTTTGAAAAACATCAGCCTTTATTTTGGCTAAAATAACAAAGGACCTTTCAGCTCAGTGCCTAAACCGAGGAACTGAGGGGAAAACTGTGGTTCTCTGGCTTCAACTAAAATAGAAATTCAGGAGATATTTCAGAAAGTTAAAATTATGATCTCAGGCAAACTGAATATTAAAATTTTCCCCTCCAAAATGTCATGTTTAAGCTTCAGATTAACGAAACCTTTTAATAATTGTTTTTCAGCTTGAATCAGCTTTAAAAATAAAGTTGCCATTTTAAAATCAATAGATGTAAATGTTGACTTTCATTTCCCCTCGTTTTTCTGCCTGACATCAATTTATAAGATCAGTTAAATTTCATTTATGACTACCAAATGCCTTTCTTTTCTGTGAATATAGTACTGCCAAAAATATTTTGCCCAGTGCTGACTGTGATTCTATGCTTCCCCAGACCATTGCTACACATGACTCAGTTCCTGTTTGGACTGTAATTCAATTTCAGAGCTCACTGCCATCTATAATTCCAAAAAGCAATTTCAGCTGAAATCCTAAATTGAATTACAGATTCATTTTGCATTGCTCACTATTTATTAATAATATTGTGCCTACAACATATCCTGTTCTTCATTACCACAGAAAGAACAGTACTGGTTCCTCTGTGTGATCCAGAGCTATTTATTTCTCCAAATGTTAGGTTCCTGCATGTACAGAACCTACGGACATCTGTGTTTTTTTGTAATAAGTACTTTTATCTAAATGCAGAAAAGGTTTCTCAGGACTATACTTGGATGTATCTATGGCTTCTATATCACAGAAAAATATCACCATAAGTATTTCTTTGCAACTGGAAGAATGCAAAGTATTATGGGATGAAGCCCCTGTGAACTTTGAACTCCCATACAGTGACATTCTGCAGGGTTGGGCACATACCTTTTAGTCAGAAATGCCAACTCTAAGTCTCCAACAAGCCCAAGGCATGATACCAACACACCATGGCTGAGATTTGTAACAGGAAGGAATGCTGGGGAAACAGAAACACAGCTTGGACAAGTAATACTTCCTTCCAAACAGACAGGAGCCCAAGTCCTCAGGATTGCCTGTTTCTGTCTTCTGAGAGGACAGTCAGATGCAAACTCCAAATTATTAATTCTTTTCTGCAGCCTAACATAAGGTTTTTAGTGAACAACAAAAACTACTGGCAATTTCTTGGAACATCAGGGATGAGTTCTTTGGGTTCAAATGTATGACACCAGAAGACTGAACAATAATTACTTAAAAGGCCAGTAATGTCTGCAGTGAGGGGAGAGATGGGGAATTGGAGTGACCTGGTTTGCATGTGGTCTGAGGAGAAGAGCTTGCTCACTGTGTCAAACAAAACATCTCTTGGTGCTGCAGCATCCCAGGCATGGGGATGTTCTGCAGTTATTGACCCCAGACACTAAAGAAGTGAAGAGTCTTTGGAATCAGCTCAGGCATTTGGGCTCAGGGCAGAAGTTGAAGGAAAGACTGACAGGTCTTTGGCATCCTAGCATCTTACAGTTTACTGCTATCATCCCAGCAGAGATTCCACACAGTAATCCCTGAGGAAGGTGCATATTTTATTATCAGATGGCCACCTTGCCAGAAAAACAGGCTGCTTCAAGATAGCCAGCCAATATGCCAGGACACAAGGAGACTCCATTATCCTATCTGGATATTTGTGGCAAGCAGCATTTAAAAACTGCAGCATTTTACATTAACACATCAACATTAATTGACCATTAATGTATTATTTTAAGAATAATAAATAATCAGCAGTTTCCATTCAGGAAGGCTCCCATCTGCCCAGCAGTGAGGCTGCTCTGCCCTTGAGCCTCCCTTCAGCCCACCCCAGGACAAATAGTGGAGCCATTCATGGCAGCAGAGCCCACCTTCCCTTCCCCGGGCCACACACTGTGCTGCGTTCTGGCAGCCCCACCCTCAGCTCTCAGAGAAGTGCTGGCTGGGCAGCCCCAAAGATGCCCCAGTGTCAGCTCTGGTGCCTCGGGCAAGGCTCTGGCCCGACCCCACCCCAGCCCTGCTCGACAGCTACAGCAGCCAGGGTTCCCTCTGTGTGCTGCGGAGGGAACCGCAGGGAAAGAGGAAGACTGAACATCTTGGATTATTTCCTGCCCTTCAAACTTTCCTTGACATGAGGAGATGGTAAAGAGACCTCCCACTTTGCCTGACTAAGATATCTGCTATCCTCTTCTTCCACTTCCTGACAGGAACAATGTTCTTTTAACCTCAGTTTGAACACTTAAACATATTTTATCCAAGAATTACTCCAAACTGTTGCAAAATAGAAATACAAGTGAAGCCAAACCAATCCAATCTCTTCTTCTCTCCAGAAGTCACAGCGATGACACACCTCCTAAGAAGCAGGGCCTTTTCTTGCCTGTGGCTGGCCTCCTGGGTTTCAGGTCACATCTGCTCTGGGCTTCTGGGAGAATTCAGCAAGACTAAATGAGGTCAGCTTTCTCTGGAACGGAAACTCTCAGGGGTTAAACATGAAGTATGTGCATCAGCATCATATCTGGAACCGACTTCTGTTAGTTTTCCAGGTCTCAGGAGCAGAGCTAACAGTTGGAGACAGCTACTCCTAGGTACACCTGGGTGTGAGCTGAGCAGGGCTGACCTACCCACACCCCATGAGGCTGAGGGGTAGCACAGCTCCTGCTGTGGGTGCTGCATCTGAGGACACAGGGCAGCCACCCGGGGAACACAGCAAGGTGGCATTAGTGCTGCCCCTGGAGACTCCCTGCGCATGGGTCTTTCTGGAGCACAGGAGGAAGAAAAAGGCTAAAATAGGCAGCAAAAGGCCTGCACCAGTCCTGGGCATTTTTTACATTGCCCCTGTTACTTTTTCCTTGCCAAGCTTTTATCTTGATTTTTGTGCAATAAAATCATGTTAATAAAACTGTGAATGAATAGAAAGGCCCTAAGTCAATATTTGCACTTAGAAAAGACTGGTTAGAACAGCTTAGGAATTGATCCTGATTTATTAAAGCACCTGTTCACCCAGGGAACATTTTAGCAGCAATCAATATGTAATTAAATCTTCATTGATGTTTTACAATTGTTTTGTTTCCCAGCAATTACAGTGATAGAATCAGCTTCCCCTGGTTGTTCCTCTTTCCAGCTTTACTACTGATCTCCTGTGAGCATTCTGGCAACTCACTTAACATCTCCCAAGCTGTTATTAATGAATTGGGATCACAATCACAGTGAAACAGCTCTAATCCACACCCACTGTGCTAAGCACAGGCCAACAAGAAACCTCTGACCTGAGTAACGTGATAACAATAACAACAACGGGAGCTCTGGGACGATATAAACACAAGTGTTTTAGTGAAATCATCATACAACTCTGAACTAAAATGTGCTTGAAGAGCTGAGCTTTCATAAGGCTTTTCTAGTCAGACTTTAGGTCCCTCAAAGCTGGGATTGCTTTTCACTTGCTGCCTGTCCAGCTCCAGGAAACAGAGGTGTTGTGGGTGCAGCAGCGTAAATCACTTCTGTTTCCTGCTCAGGCGCACACAAATTCTCATTTAGGCTTTCCAAAATAATACCCCGAACGCACCAGAACGGGTCATACTTTCAGTAAAACCTCCTCACATGACTCTGGCCGGAGGACTGCCTCGCTGCAGAGCCTGTAGCTGTGCCGAGGGCTGTGGGCTGAGAGCCCCGGAGCTGGCTCCCCAGGGGGACAGGGAACACAGCCCTCCGTGTCCTCCCCGCGGCGGCTGCGCGAGAGAGCGAAGGGGGCAAGGGGGAGAAATCCCACCTGTTCCTCTTGGCTTCCGTGATTCTCCGGGTGCCCGGGATGCTCCAGGTGCCCGGGATGCTCCGGGGGCCGGTGCCGCCGCCGGCTGCCTGCAGGCTCTCCCCCAGCAGAGGGGGTGTCTGCACGGCTTTCGCCGAGGCCGCAGGCCCCACATGGCGCTCGCAGGCCCGAACAGACTCACAAAACCCAAAAAAGCCAAAAAGAAGCCAAAACCCCCAAAGAACCCAAAAGAAAACAAGAGCAAAACGAAACAGGAAAGCCTTATTATCGGTGTCAATTAGAACAAGTGACTGTGAAAAACCAAGTGGCACCAGCAGAAGGGACGTACGGGTCCCCGTCCTTTGGTGCCCACAGCTGGCCTATGTCCCTCAAAAGCGAGAAGAACCCCCCACCTTGATGCTCAGCCAGAGACTAGGCGAGAAACTGGGATATCACTGAAAACAAAAGCACTTAAAGGGGCAGAGACAGAAACCTCTTTGTGCTCACTTGAGGTCCCTTGGACCCCAGGACCCTTGTCCTGGACTCACCAAGACCTTTTGAACTTGCCACTCTCATGGCACTGATTCCTGCTAATCTCAGCAGTGTAAGGAAGGGAGCACCCCTCAGCCAAAAAGTTCACCCACTTGATCAGAAAAGCTCCTTTACTGAACACATTTACTGAAAGCCTTTTTGTAATTACACATTTAAAGGACTGCTTTAAGCATAGAGAACCAGTGGTCAAGGCAGACCTGAACTTCTCAAACTTCTCAGACTGTTCTCTCTGTATGACTGTCCACATTTAGGGCTTCACTCAGCACCCTGGTGGTGCAGTCATGGGGGTTGGAGGCAATTTTGGGGGGAGTCCACTGACTGCTGAGAAGTTACTGTGACACTAGAAGCAGAAACAGATCGGCTCCCATGGCCACGGTATCCTGTGTTCACCAAAACCAAATCATCCATGCCAGTTTTGATTCCCCCATGGTCTGACATTGACGTGGGGACCTGAAATTGCTGGTCTTCCCCAACAGACAAGGAAGAAGAAAATTAGGCACACAGCCTTCAACTTTCACATGCTTGCAGCCAGCTTGGCTCTGCCATTCACTGCTCCTTGGGGAGCTTCCTTTGAAGTTATGTAGATAAGGCTGCTAAACCACTGCCTCTGGCACTAAATTCTCTGTTCTGACCCATGCCCTAAAGCCTCATTAATATCTGGGACTCATTCCAGACCCATCCTGCAAGCATCAAATGGCCCCGCTCTACCAGCTAGTCCTGGTGAAATCAGCATGGCTTCAGGGCAGCCCAAGCTTTGTAGGGTTGTTCAGACTTGTGAAACAGCTATAGCGGGTTTTAAAGAACCTTTAATTCTATGTCAAAGTGCCATCCTTCACCATGGGTTAAAATAGAAGGAAAACTTCAAAGAACAAAATGGAAACAAGAAATTAACATTCCCCCTTATGTTTGAAAAGCTGTTTGAGAAGTGGATAGCGTTCAATGAGTAATGAGCATCCACATCCTTCAGAAAGCTCTGGATATCTCAGCCATTAATTTGATCTTCTTTTCTGCCCACTTGGATCAATGGAAAGATTTTCTACAAGTACATTTTCAGACCCTTGTACACTGTTAATCTTCTCTCTGTATCCCTTTCAACATCTTCCTCCTAGAGGCTGTCAGTCACTGCCACAGAGATTCATCAAGGCTGTCTTGTAATCGCCGCTGGTATCCTCCTGACAGGAGAAAATATTAAAAAATAGGTGAGTATGGAAGTTCCTTTGCACGCTCCAAGTGCTGACGTTGTCAGTCTGTGGAATATGCCCACACAGGAAAAGGACTTTGGAAAGAGCAAGTCAGACTTCAGCAGAGTTGCTGCCAGCTGACACACCATCAAAAGCGAGTGGAGAAATGAGGCTTGTAGCTACCACCTGAAATAACATTCATCAAGTCCAATTTTTTCCTTTGGAATGCAGGTGAACAATTGATCAAGGTTCTGTCCCACAGAGCAGCACAAAGTCAGCACAAATGACAGCAAGCAAACCTGTGGTGTTCAGATTTTTTGTCCCTGGGTATTTCTGTAGCACCTCTTCCCTACAGGAAGGGAAAAGGGACTATAGTTAGCCCTGACACAAGGCATTTTAAAAAAAGCCACAAATGTGGTTATTTTGGTCTAGAAGCACTACACAAAATATTCACTAGGTAAAGAAAATTTCCTCCCTTTGAATGTTTTGTGGTGACAGGTGTAAAACTAGTTCCACTTCTCAGAAGGAATGAATATTCTGTACAGACCCTTGAAGACTGATCATTAATCAACATGACAGACACTGACAGTGCCAATTATAAGAAGGGCCCTTCATTAGAGAACCAGACTTCCCATAGGGACTGCTAAGGACAGAACTTCTGTGCCCTTTGCACAGGGGCAGAGGAATGTCCCAAAGTCCTGGGGACAAATGGTAAAAACCAGCATTTCAGCAGTAACAGGGGAGTCATATTCACTCGGAGCTGAAACTCAAATGCTACAGTAAGCCTTGACAAGGTTCAGTTGCTGAACCTATCTCATCACAGTGTAGACCAGGCTTTCACCTGGGATAAGGCAGCAAAAAAACCTCAAACAGGAAAAAGAACAAAATACACCAGCATTATTTTTACATATATGGATGGCACTGGCTTGAGATAGTTAAGGATGGCAGAGAGAGAGAGGAGAAAATGGCACAGCAGTGTGGGATAGGTATAACAGGAATGATTATTTAATTTAGATTCATCTAGAATGTCATGCAGTGCATGGATACAGGGACTGGTCCATGAAAATCCTAGTGCAGTGTCTCCTTGGGTTTGCTTTGTCCAAGTCCCTCACAGAGAGCATAAAGTCTGACTCACCTTTCAGACATAAGTGTCTCTCAAGGACATGGCTGTTAACAGGCCCAGTGAAGGAGAGCCACAATCATAGCAAAAATGAAACTGTTACTGCAAACAACCATGGAAGCATCCCACAGTGCTGGAAAGATTAGGAATGCATGCTATGGCTGAGGACATCATATCAAGATTGTGCTTACCAAAATCATACTGGAGAGAGACTTTCCTGCCATACGCTTGAATTCAGGCTTTATAAGATTTAGGTCAACTTCACTTCGAGAAACAAGCACCCTTATCAGAGTCCCATCATCGGTGCCAGCCCCCTGGAATAACAGATACAGCAGTCTGTGATGGGACTGGGTGTTCAAGGGATAAGTTGTGAAAACTAGTCCAGGGCAGGAGGAGTCAGCTTTCAAACACCACTTGGCACCTCTTCTATGGAACATCTGCATCTCTTTCTGGAGGGCCCACCCTCACACCCCTCCCAGCCATCGCCAACACCACAAGCCCACTTTGGAGGTGTGCACAAGTTTTGCACATGTCAAATGCAAAAGCAAACATGCTACAGAGGTGGGAGTTGTCCTCTGCAGAAAACAGAGGACATATTGTCCCTCTGCAGAATCATCCAGGCAGTGTTTGGCTTCAACCAATATTGTTTAATCACTTACAGGAAAATTAAGATCACACCAATAACAAAACAGTTATCTCAGCTTTCCAAAAGGTTTGGTGAGCTGACAACTTGTACATACCAGTTAAGTATTACGGGGGCACAATCTGCAAATACCTTAAGTGTCCCCATTTGAAACTATCATTTTATACTGCCATTGAGAGAATTGCTTCCTAAAAAGAAAATCCTGTGTTCCAGTCTATTTAAATGGAAGACAAGTCTTCACCAAAAACAACCTCCCAGAAAAGCCTCTTTTGTCTGTGTTCCAGAAAGTGGGGCTGGGCTTCTTGCAGACTCTTAAGCCAGAAAAGCCAGACTCCCTTGTTATGTTGAGTTTAAAGGGTACTTTTCTACTCAAGGTATTTGAAAGGATTCTGCTATTACTTGCAACAATTGCACTAAACCTGCTGAATTTCACCAAAACCTCGGCTCTTCTAGTTTGTACTGGTGGAAGCCAGGTTACAAGTTAAGTCTGTATGAAAACCACTGTCTTCCAATGAAGAGTCTTACCTTTAAAGCATTGTACAGCCTCTCTGCAAAGTAGCAATGGATGTTCCTGGTGCATTTCACTAGGCATACAAAAAAGCTCAGTAAGAATCAATTCCAGCCCAGGGCAGGAGGTGACTGAGATCCTTCATGCTTCCCATTAATTCAGTGTGCTCCTGGAATCTGAGTTTATCTTATCCAAGAGGTACCCCTTACTTCATACCAGACACCTTTATTAAGCAGATCTGTCTAATATAAGTCAACTACTGCAGAAGAAAAGGCAGCAGGCTCTGACAAAGCAAAGGGAAAGGTCCCCACTTACCAATAGCCAGCATGGCATCCTCAAGTGAACCACGAGTTTCACTCTTGATAGAGTCTTCTATGCTCTTACCAGCCAGTTTCTGGTATTCTTCAAACACTGTTTGAAACACAAAGAACTTATATTTTTACCAAGTAACCCTCGAGGCATTTTGTGCCCAATATTTACAGGCATTACTTGTGTGGCAATATGAAACACACAGATCCTCAAAAGCAATGGCCACATCTGCACCAGCTTCAGGAGGCTTTAGTCAACATCAGAAATCAGCTACAAAGATGGATGTTAAGATTTACAAAAAGCCAAACCATTTGTGGTTCTTAATTCCCTGACTTCAGGTAATTTCTGTCACCTTAAGTTTATGTGGAAATCTGACCCTTCATCGCTGTCTTTAACCACAGAAATAAAGCAGACAACAAAGTTAGGCACACCTTTGGTCTTGTGGTTGTTGATGTCATTGGCTTCAGGAGCCAAAATAAAATCAACTTAAATGTAGGACTATGCAGTTCACAGCCCACGGACTTTAAAATGATAGCATTTCCAGTTGTTGAAACTTATTATTGCAACCACAATTTAAAATAAAAACAACTGACAAAAGATGAGCAAAATACACGTGCAGATTCCAAGATATTTGAGTTCCCACATTAACAAAAGCTCAGCAGCAGGGTCATTGCTTGCCTTATACACTTTGGATATTCCAAGGCTCAGAAACACAGATATCTGTTTTTATTCCTAGCTTTCTAGGACTAACAAAGAAGGAAAACTGCTTTGTAATGCAATAGACATCTTAAGAAACTTTGCTCAGCATCCAAGATCATCAACACACAAGATACTTTGGGGAAATGGAATACAGAATAGACAGATGGATACAAACTTCTCAACTCAAACCTACTCTTTCTATTAAAAACAAATTTTAAAAGCTGCAATAATTACACGTAGATCTTAAATAGGTACAGGCGGCCATAGCACAGAAGAAATTGCTTAGTGCCACAGTAGGTTCCAAAGACTGGTTGCATTATCACAACAAGATGAAATTCAATTCTTAAAGACAGATATGGGCAAATAATAGAGACCACCTATTTTTGTTCGTTTGTCTTGTTTATTTTTTAAGTGACCTTGGGAGATTGAATTCGAAACACAAGGGGGAGCTGGCTTCCAGGGCATAGAAACAGCCTCAGAGGACCTCAGCTTAGAAAAAGTTCAGGCATATCTAGTTTATCTCCGGCTAAACTTATGAGTTCAAGTCCAACTGATTCACACAGTACTTGATATGCTTAGCTTCAGCCAACATAACAAAATCTGTTATGCCTCAGAAGCATTGAGATGACAAGGTTTGGTCTCTGCTGCATGGACAGTGGGGAGCTGAGGTCTCAGCTGGAGCAGGGCTTGTGTCTTCCCTCTCAGCAGCCTCTGATGCCCTCAAAAGGACCTGGGGCAGAAATGCAGGCTGCACCCTGTGATCCTCCAGCACTGAATAACCAGCTATTTTTTTGGTGATTTTTATTTTCCCCAGAGGAACCCACATCCAAGGGGACGTGTCTGTTCACCACATGCTCCTACTTAATTAGGATGGTACTCAGTCACTCACTTGGATTTATAAAAACAACTCTCAGGGTTATCAGGGTTATCACCCCTGTATAGGGACTCCTGGAAAAGCCACTTGATTTTCAGCAGAACTAAATCTTCATAATCTTTCACAAAATCTGCTGGCAGCTTTTGGTTACCAGGTGACTAGGAATTAGAAAATAGGCTTAGGTACTTATTTCTGACCACCCATGTCTCCTATCTATAGCCCTGCCTCTTCTTTTTGTCTAGGGTAATTTCTCATTTGGGAGGCTTGGGAGTGTAGTGATGGTAATGTGGGCTCTGCTCCATACCTTTCATTAAGTGTGTGGCACTCCTTTTGCACAAGATGGTGATGAACTGTATCTCATCAGTGCCCCGTATCTTCTCTCCAGCAGCATAGAGAGCCTGTAATTTAGCACACAGTTATTAGCAAGCTGTTCTGTGTGTGCAGCCAGTAAAGGAACAGAGTTTGGCTGAAGGCATGGCTGGGGTAAAGGGGTTTGGAGTAACCAAAACCACCGTGTGAACCAGAGTCTCCTACAACGGCTGGTTATGAAAACCTTTCTGTCATCTAAACAAGCTGGAACATCCACTATCTCCATCCTTTCTACCCCTCCTGCAGCAGCTGGAACAGCCAACAATACACTTGAGGTTTCCTCCCTTTTCTCTCCTCTTCCACTCCACCATACCCATATACTTTCACATAGCAAAAGCAGATGAGCCAAAGCCCAGGCCTCATCACTCCTCTTTGGAATGGCAGAGCTCAGCAGTGCAGGCAAAATTGAAAAACCCCAAGTTACTTAAATATAACACCACCCAAAATTATTGTGACTCCAACTCTCTCCTGACACTGAAGCACTCTGAAGTTCAAGAAGGTGGGAATGCAGGCATATCAGTGATCACAGGTATTTGAAAGTACCTGTGCATCCTGAAGAGCCAGGGCTGTGTCCACGTAGAGGGTGGCATTGTCCCTCTCACCCTATGAACAGAAAAAGAAAGGTAACAATTTTGTCTCAAGAAGATTCTTCCATAAATAAGGATTAGAATGTTCATTCTAAGCAAAGATCAATTATCCTCTCAGTTATCTATTTCTGCAGAGTAGTCAAGCAATAGTATTTCAGACAGCACAAGAGCTAACTCCTTCACTGAAAGGCACTGAAATCAGTCACATGAAGCAGAGTGAAAAATTGCTCAGTTATTCTGCTATCAGGCAGGAAAATTCCAAAACTGTGGTAGGGTAAATTCACTCAGCATTGAGAGCACAGACTCTGGAAAAGTGGTGAATCCTAGTGGACTGGCACTGTTTTTTAAGACTCTTGTAGAGAATAGTGGCTTCACACATATGTGAAAGTGAGGTGTCTCTCTGCAGGAGAGCTGGCTGTAAGTTCCCAGCTCTCTTACTGCTGCTAAGGGAGAGAGATTTCCCTGCTTCAGTCATATCGAAGCTGAAACAGATCCAGTCCAAGTGACATGGCTGTCTCTGCAGTTTTTCTGGTGATCATGACTGTACTGGCTCTCCTATTGCATGTCTACTCCAAAAGAGAAGAGAAAATGTAAAGACCTTTATATCCTCACTTTTCTTCTCTAGCATTACCTGAAGAAGGCAAACCAGAATCTGTTCTAAGTAGCCACTCGTTTCTGATTTTATGTCTTGTTCCAGATCAGAACCGTATTCTGCCCAAGGGAAAGAAAAGGACAAGGGAAGGATTTGTTATTTATTTAGGTGATACAGTCAAGACATTACCAGTAACCCAAGCACACACAATAGCCTGACACTGAGCAAGAGGGTCATTAAGGAAAAAAACAGGGCTGAGAGCAGCTCACATCCTCTGTGATGCCCAGGTCAGCATTTGCATCCAGCTGAGACACTAGCTCCCCTGATGTCCAAGAAATAAACCCAGAGTTAATTTTAGAGGTATAGCTGAAGAGATGAACAAGATAAAATATTAAAAAATACATATTTGATAAATTCCCATCTATTTAATGGGGAGAAAAGCCAAGTGCACAGCTATAGTTTTGTTTATGTGCTGACAATACTCCATAGCCAAATGGACCAAATTAATATTTTTTTGACCCTTTGCTGCAGCTGGATGAAGACCTAGAAAGGGATTTTCAAATTCTCTCAGCATAACTATGTTCAGTGGCAAACTATGTTTGCCAGCTGAAAGCAGAGTTGCATTGCTTTCAGAGTTAAATGCCTTTAGAAAAGCCATTTTCTTGCTGACAGTGCTAGCTGGTAAGCGTTCCTGTTGTGCTCTGACCACAGAAATCTGAGCCCCAGGCATTTACCTTCTTTGTACGCCTTGATTATCTCCTTGATCTGCGCTTTTGTCCGAGATGCCAGGATCTCTATGATAACACTTTCCCTTGTTCCCACGCCCTATAATAGAAAACACAGTGGAGAAATAAAGGTGGAGAAAGGCATCTAGTCATGGAAGGTGATTTAGGGCTAGAGAAGTATGGTGAAGGGAGGAGTTGGATGGCAGCAAAGTCAGGATGTGTACTGAGCTGTAAGAAACCGTCGTGATGAAAGCTGGAGACCCAAAACACATTTGGGTTGAACACGGTTTCTTTTGCTGAGGTGCCTAATTTGTAAAGGATGAGTTCATGTAACCCTACATTTCCGCAATGTTTTTCTGGAGTCAGATCTTTGACAATAGACAGCATTAAAGGAATGCAGGGAGACCAGTGCTTGGCTAGTCAGTCCATCTTTATGCCATTTTACCAGACCACTCTGCATCTGAAACTTGTAAAGATACATTATCAATAGGTAGGATCTCAGACGACCCCACCCTGGCCCTTGCACCACCACTCCTTGATTCCTTAAAGGTTTCATGGCTCAGCTGGGGCATCAAGGCAGCAGGTTTAGGTGTGAATTTGGTTTTGTTGTTATCTTCCCAGGCTCTGTCAGTCACATATGTACAGAGACTTTCTTACAGCCATAAATATTTAAGCAGCATTTTCCCCCAGAATATTAATAGTACAATTAAGTATTTCTCAAAGGCTACTGCTAATAACAAACTTAACCATGCAACACTCCAGTTATTAACACTTGCACAATTGCAGGAAATTAGCACTGTATTTGTGCTACTGCTTAAATATCAGCATTTTGCTTACCTTCATAGCATCATACAGTTCCTTGGCATCATACTTGAATGGGGAGTACATGAGAGCTACAATGAGCCTCTCAAAGTTGCCACTCAATTCAGATTTCAGGTTTTCAATCAGGTCCTGTCAAATGTGCATCATCACATGTTTACAAAAGCTGACTCACAAGATCATTTTGCTGCATGTGCTGCTTCCATCCCCATGGCTCAATTAATGAAGCTTAATGACAGCATTGTTGATAGTTCATTAAAAAAGTGCTGAGACTGAAAAAGGCACCTAACTCCAAAATGGGATTTGTCTAGGTGCTTACACATTCCCTGTTTTCTTGATATTTGGGCTTTCTCAATAATTAATCCTGCAGCAAATCTTCCTCCATAATGCTTAACTCACTGAGCAGAATGAGGCAGCTGAAGGCCTTGCACTGAGCAAGGGTTTATCTTCAGAGAGATTCCCAAAGCCTGCGTGTAAACTTGCACCCAGGACATTTGCAGAATCAGGACTGCAGTCTGCTTGAAGATACACTTCAAACTTCCCTTTCACTATAATGCAGGTTTTCCTAGAGTATGGCTCTCTGTTTTAGTGGGATGCAAGCACTCTGTTTATTCATTTTTCCATACCCACCACCCCATATTTGCTTCCCTTTCTTAGGCTTTTGCATGGCAGTCCCCCTTCCAGGAAGGGTCACAGTAGGGCTGAGGGTACTGTCTGCTGGTAATATAATTTTCCCAATAAAAGTAAGATTTTATCAAAGAAACAAAAAGAGACAAAGGAAAACATAGTTGTCAATAATCACGGAATTTCCAAACAAGTGTAATTAAATAAGTCTTTAAGTTGAACTTTTTTGACATTTAAAAAGGCCTGAAACAAACAAATATTTCACTCAACATGTATTGACATGTTGAGTAGATGGGTATCAATTTTTGTTACAGCTTCAAATCAATAAGAAGCTTCACTTCAAGGTAAAACTGATTTTAAAAAAGTATTTCTGGTCAAAATGCATTAAAAAATTAAATATTTAGAGAAAAACATTTTTCCTGGTCAAACATTAATTTTACACATTCATTGCAGGCCTTATAAATAGATATTAGTCTACTTATTTGCAGAAGACCTGCATATAGTTTTTATCATGCTTTCAGGATGAACTGTATGCCCATTTACTACATCCTGCATGCAGTAAACCAGTGATTGAATATGGCTTTGTTTTAGAAGAACCTTTCCAAACTGTGCTTTGAAGGATTTGGCAATCTCTTGACGCTGCAGATTGCTCCTCTTGGTTAGGACATCAATTATAGCTTGTTCATCAGTCCCTGTGGAAAGCAACAATAAATCATAAATACAGTACACAGAATAAGCTGAGACTGGTCCAAAATCCCAATCTGAATATTCAGACAACCTTGTCTAGTTCATTGGCTTTGTGTAGAAGTTTAAGTACATACTGAGGAAACTTTAATATTAGTTTTTCACAGTAAAAAATAAGTGATATCTCTGGATGGAAATTTCCTAAGGAATTGATTTCAACTTAGCAATTTTAAGAACATAGAATTTACATATGTGGTTGGAGTCGACTCACCCAGCCCTTTCATGGCCTTGTACAGAGTCTGAGCATCAGGTGCAGCATTAAAATTTAAAGCACCTGCCACGGACCTGCCCTCTGCTTCACTCTGAAAGAAGAAGAAAAATACACAACTTTTCACCACTGCTTTTCATCAGCTGAAGAAAAAGTATTTGAAAAGTACATTAATGCTATTTATTGCCTACACATGGTGAAATAACAGAAAATAGGAGAGACTGGCCTGAAGTTTCTCAGCAGAGCAAAAAGAGAACACAAATTTCTCTCCAAAGAGAACACAAGTTTCCTGTTCCCACCTGCCTGTACCAGCCTTTGCTGCTGGCAGAAACATGAAGTGCAAGGCATGGCTGGCAGTGCTGCAAGTGTTGTGAGGTCAGGCAGTCTGGCAGAAAAAGCAGACTGTAATAGACTGGACTTTCCTATTCACCCTTATTACAGTCGTTCATAGCATGCATGCTATTGTATCATAATGCATTTCTCAGTGGGTTGGTGCAAGGTAGTTTTTAGACAGCTTTTTGAATTCCCGAAATTGTCTTGTTCTCACAGCCCTTTTTTTCAGCAGCTGCTGCTGCACTTCTGCACAGCTGGTTTCGAGAAAGCAGCATCTCCACTGGAAGGATTTGGGCCAAAAGACTACTTTGAAGGAAGAGATCCATCTGGAGGAGTGCAGGTTTGATATTCTTCTCTGTAGCAAGAATCAGATACAACTACACAAGAATCCTCCTAACAAACCCCTGAGGTGCTGACAGTACCAGTCCCAGGGTATAAAAGACACACTGAGAGTTATTTTAGTCACCACAAGGTAGTAGGGCAATCAACCAGAACTCAGGCATAATTTAACAAAGCTGGTAGTCAGGGAACTGGCTTGAATATATTGTCATATCTGTCACAAGCTGGTCCTATCAATAGGGGGAGTACGTGGGTGGGTAGACATGAAGAGTCATCATCACTTTTTTACAATAATAGACACAATTTTCTCCTTCCTAGAAGCAAGGATATTTAAGTTGGAAACTACTATATTCTCATAAATTTGCCTTTAGAGGCAAGGTTAATATTAAACTAATAGTATCAGTATGACCTGATAAACATTTTAATGGGGATGGCTTCACAGTGAGATAAAAATCAGAGATTACAGTTCATAAGGAAGCATTAGGGTTGTCCCACCTGACTTGCACAACATGGACCACCAAGTGCCACCCATCAGCCTCCTGCAATGATGCAAATCCCTTCTGCTCTTATTTCCCATCTGAAAGAGAGCCAGTGGATACAGCTGGCACGTTTGCATGGAGCAGTGACAATGAGGAGTATCGAGAGAGGCAGCAAGTTCAGCAATCAGCAAGACTTGGAAAAGTTTGCCTTACATCCAGCACAGAGATGCTCCTGCACCACCACACCTTGCTCCCAGCAGAAAGAGCAGCTGTGAAGCTAATGGTGTCAACAGGAAACCTCACAAAAGATGCAGCTTTGAATCCAAATGGTCACTGAGCAGCAAGTTTAAGGCTGAGGTAAAGCTGTCACTGCAGAAAAAAGCAGTGACAGAGCAGGTGGCATTCCCACCTCCAACAGTTTGCCATTGGCCTAGAAGAATTTGGCTGAGCTGGGAGGACCATTTCAAGTGCTCCTTTTCTATCCCCCTGCCAAGATAGCCAGCACCACCACAGCTTCCCTGGGCAGCAGGTTAGACTCATCCATCTGAGTTTGCTTTGACAAGGATGGTCAATCCTCTCCAGCTGCATGAAAGGGCCCTGTGAAGAAACCCCCAAACATTCTGCACCCATGCCTGGTGACTCAGTGAAAGAGGGAGTACAAAGCTGAGCTTTCATTTGGAGGCAGTGGAAACAAATTAAACAATGATCTTTTTTTGTACTAATTCCGATAAACAGTTACGGCCCTTCCTGGCTCGAGTAGCGCATTTGTGACTCACCCATGCACCTCATTCTCTGTGCACAGAGCTGTTGCAGCACAAGTACAATTGCACCAGCTTTTCAGAGAATCCCTGTTCACTTTGGTCTTGTTTCCCAGCTGAATTAATCCTACAACTCCCTAACTGAAACTACTCAAGGCATTTGTGTTCACATAAATAACTGACATGAAAGCAGCAGAAGCAGTGTACCTTACAGCTGATGCTGTGAAAAGCTTTACCTATAAATGAAAGGAAAAAGGAATAAAAGTTTTGCTACCAAAATATTTTCAAGCCTAAATGATAAGCTTTTTTTTAAAAGCTGGAATTTGGGGACAGGTTAATTTACTGTTTGCCTTTTGTTCAGTCAATATTTTTTCTGAGAAAGTTTCACATTTTTTCATTCCTTTTGCTTTTGAACTGTATTTTTTAATGACGGGTTTAGAAACCAAAGTTTTTCCCCATCCTTCTTCAGACCTCTCATTTTCTTCTCATGCCTCCACCCCCTACAACACCAACTTGTACAAGATCACTGGAGTTTAAGGGCTTTCCTCCTTCTTTTCTTATTCTAATTTACAAATTATTTCCAGCTTGGAGGTAGAAGAGAATAGATAATCCAAAAGGAAAAAAAATTAAGTGAGAGCTACTTCAAGCTCAGGAAAAATATCTATTTTATTATACCAAACTTCCAAAGGAAATAGGGAGGCAGAGAAAATTCAGAAGGAAGATTACAATTTGAATCTTTCTGAGGAAAAAAATATTTTGAGATCCGGGAGTAAACCTGGCCTTCCGCAGAGGCTGATGGGGGAGCTGCCATGGCTGGCACATCACCAGAGCTACCTGCTGCCTGGTCTGAGCCAGACCCCAGGTGCTGCCTCAGCACACCCCATGAGCTTCTCCCCATCCTGCCACATTCCTCTCAAAGCCACAAGCATTTACAAGAGAACATACACAGCATTTCTGGCTCCTGGCAAAGACAGGCTGTTCAAGGCACATTATTTTTACAATATTAAAAATCCACCAAAGATAGACATTGTGGCTTGACTGTATCTTTCTCTGTGACCACAGCCTACCAGCCCAACAGGGGACCAAAAATGGGGACAGGCCAGTGCCCTGAACTCACTGCCACAGGACAAGGGAGCAGACAAGGAGCCCACAGCTTGCAGACTTCAGCTGTGTAACTTTGCTGTTGCATGGTACCATCTCCCCATGAACACAGGGATATAAACACCCCCTGCACCTCTCTCAGCTGAGGATACAGATAGGATCTGCTCCTCTTCCTATAGCCAGCAATCATATCAACACCCTCCTTCATCAAGGTTTTGAAGTGCTGAATGCTATTTTACAGCCAGAAAAACAGTAAAAAGTCTTGCTGATTTTTAAAGGAAACTGTTCATTCCCACACAGTGCCTGATACAACTTATGTTACCTTATTATAGTGCCAAAAAACCTCAGAGTGTCAGTATATCCTCTACTTACCCAGGCTTTCCACCATGCCATTGCGGTCTCTGTAGTGTTACCTGGGTCTGTTGGTGAAGAAAACCACACATATCACACCTCAAAGTTTGGGAATCTGAGATTTGAAGAGAGGCATAGGGAGGAGAGGAAGAAACAAAAGTTCTTTTCAATAAACTTACCACAAGAAAAATGGAATAACTGTACTCCTCTGGAGGCTTGTTCCCTCTGGAAGCCGCAGAATGTAACTGGCCTCTCAGGCACACGCAGGTATAAAGCATCCTTATCTACAAATTCCACAGGGCAACACCCTCCCACATGGCTCAACCTGTTTTTCACATATGATCTCACAGTGAGAGATCGAGTTGCTTAATAAACGAGGCTTCCCTTGTGAGGAGACCTAAATTCAACCTTGTTGACTCATTGTAATTTTTCCACTGCTTCTCCCAATACACACCCTTCCCTGCTAACATTTTGGCCTCTGGCACAGATACAACATACAAATTACAACCAGGTAATTTCTCGGCATGAAAGAGACTAGATGAATTCAGCTATAACTGAATAAGCCATTCACTATTACCGACTCTTTCTATCTCTACTAATCTGGAACACTGCCAAACAGGAGTCTAGAAACATAACATACCTTCCTCTACCTCCCTTCAAAACCTTATTAAAAAAACCTCAAAGCCAAACAACCAAAAAATTTCCAAACCAAACAAACCACATACCCAGCCAAACTCCACATCATCCATGTCCTACACCTTACAGTGGAGCTCCATAAAGCATCAGATTGTACAGAGAGTTAGGAGGTCCCTGAATCCCATGCCTAGACTTCCACAGCATGAGTCACAAATGTTCTCTAGGGTAACGTAGGACCAACACATCTAAGGCTAACAAGTTTGAGCAATGACAACCCCAGCTAAGTGTCATAGGGCTTGCAGTAGCTGCTGTGACTTGTTATAGTTTAGGAGCTGAGTGCAAAACTTCTCTTTTTTTCAAAAGAAAAAGAACTGAGTTGAACAGCTTCTCATACTTTAATTTGGTGGAAAGTTTCTGCTAAATCATCTGAAATACCTTATGGTTGTAGCAATATTTTCCTGTCTAGACTTTTGTCAGAATCTACTCATGCCAGCATTTATTTATTTATTTGCAGTGGAAAGCTGCCCTGGTGGAAACATTCCCACCAGCTGTATCTTAACACTTGCTATATAGGAGCTTTGAGCCCTCCACACTTACAGGCCCACGTGGGATGCTGGGTAAACACCAAACTACAGGCCTCTCTTATTTCCTTCCCACACACTGCTATTTCACTTAACTCAGCAAGGCCCTGATGGCCTGGGAAGTTGCCCTGGCTATTCCCAAGAGAATCAGCTGGGCCAGCTGCCTTTGCCTGCAACACATCCATCATATGGCAAGGGCAAGTTGGGGAGGAGGAGATGGCATTGCCCTTGGTATAACAAACGTGCTGCTGGGTCTGCACTGGCTTTGTTCCCAGTCATGTGTGAGAGGCAGGTTGATCAGCAGCACACAGCAAGGAGAGCTCATGAGTGGTCCTTCAGGCCTCCTCCCCCAGGCGTGGCAAAGCCAAAATGCCTCTGCATGCAGAGTGCATCTTCTTTTTCTGGATCCCAGTACCTGCTGCCTACATACACATTTCCCCCTCTTGGGATAGAATTGGTCAGCTTGCCATGGAGATAAGGTTTCTTGAGGACTCCAAGGACATAGAAGTCCTTCCAGGCAGAAAATCACAGTTACAACAAACAGCCATAGGCCACAGAGGGCAGCAGAGACCAAACCAGACCGCAAATGGGAAAATGTCTGAGGGGTCATTCTTGCCATCATAAATTAAAAAGGCTGTGAAGGGACAAACCAGGGGATTGTAATGCATAGAAACATTGGCCAGGTTTAATCAATATGGACAGGTGAAGAAAGGTCTGGAGAACCTGAAACATGCTGCAAGACTCAGAGCAAGGCTGCACAGGTTTAATACAGACCAGAGCAGTCGGCACTCGCAGGCTAGTGGAGCAGAAGGCAGTCCAGTACCCCTTTTGCTTGTGCAAATATAGTTACCCTGAGCAACTGTAAACATGAACAGATTTGTCTTCATTGCAGTTCTTGTCCACCCTTAGCACTTGTGCTGTGTGAGAGAGCTATCTGTGGTTCATGGACTTTACTACTGTATACCAGAGACACAACAGGTGTTACAGCACCAGTAAGCAATGCAAGGCACAGCCTCACACATAGCTCAGCAATTACCCTCAGGAACATGCAGCTCTTTAGAAAAGGGGCAGAAGATGATGCATGGACTCTCCCAAGCTCAGCTTTCTCACCTTGGCACTCCCCTCCAGCCCAGGGGCCATACCTGCATTTCAGGTACTACTCTGTTTGGAAAGTGAACCCCAAATGCACAAACCAGACTGCCTAGAAACTCTGCTCGACATAATATTAAGGTGGTTAGAATTTGTCTCAGGCAGTGAAAGTGTGTGCTTGTACTGTATTACCCCACAAAATGCAGCCTATCTCTGATCTATCTGCAGGAGGAATACCTGGGCATCGGGTCAGTCATGCCATGGGTGCAGACACCTACAGTGTAACCCACACCCACCATAATCAGTTTTGGATTTGCATTTTTAAGCCATTTAGTCCAAATCAATTTTCAGCTAGACAAAATGCAGCAGGTACCAGTACACTTAGCTTTTCTTGACTCCACCATGGACTTTCCAAGCTTGAATCACTGACATTGAAGTTGCCCCTGATATGTACTCAGCCAGCACAAAGGGAATAGAAATCACAATCAGGATTTTTAACAAAAAGGTACCAATAGCCTTAGAAAGATGCATGATTGACACCTCTTTAAGAAGCTTTGGCTACCCATTAATCTCAGGCAGGTTTGTTATAGGTTGAATGACAGCGGTAAAAAGGATGCTCTAATTTAGATTGAGGATGACTAAAGTCTTCCAGGTATAGAGGCAGCCCCCTTTTCCATCTATGAGTTTGTGAAGTCTGGCCCTATGCCTGGAAAGTTTCAGGCCAAGAGCTGTCTTCTTTAGAACATGAAAGCCTGTGGAAACCAGGTTCTCAAATGCTCAACAGTTTCCTTTCATGGCTTTCACTTCTAATAAAATCTTTTCAAGACTAACAGAAACAGCACAGTCTATTGGGAATTTCATCCCAAAGTATGCATTTGTTTGATTTTTTCAGCCAGGAACTTGAAAATCAAGTGGAATCATTGAGGAAACAGCGGACCAAACAGAGAGATATACTGTTGGGCAAAGCATTAATACTATAACCAGGTAACATAAGTACTTAAATTTGAAGAAGAGCATATCCTTTAGACCAACCAGGAGAGGGGTATTCTGCTACAAGGCTACAAAATGGATACCTTTGTCCAACCCAGTCTGTAAGCAGAACCATATAGCTCTGACAAGGCGCCCGTTCCGCAAACGTCAGAATTGGTTTTTTATGTATTAAAGAAATCACCGAACTCACATAGTACTGTGCTTTCCAGATCTGAACATTACCCTTATACAAATCTTTTAGCTTTACACCCATTACTAACAGCACCTGGCCCCACCTTCCAGGGTCATACCCAGCCCCTTGCTGCAGCAGCTGCCATGCCTGCAGACCAGCTCACACTCTCACTGAGAAACCACAGGACTTTCATCCTGCCATTGCGTAAACAAGATCTGAGACCAGGCACTACCTTCTGCTGCTCCACTTCCCTACCCCTACCACCCCCCCGCCTCCCTTTCTTCCTGTTTATAACTCTTAATCACCTCACCTGAAATCAGATCTCTAAATGGGAGAGCTGTGTAAATTTGCCAGCAAGCCTATCCAAACAAAGTTATTGTCTGTTTATGAATGAGGTGTCAGCTGGGTGGGGTCACATGGGGAAGGCAGAACTTTAGAGCAAGGAGAGCATCTGGAATGCAAAAATAAAGTTCCTAAAGCCCTGCCAAAATTGTACTACTTGTCAGTTCACTACTCACCCTGCCATTTCTTCTGGTGCCTTTGAACCATGTTTCACAGTGAAAATGACCCCAAAATAGGTTTATTTCCATTTGAAAATCATCACTGCAGTTTAATTTTTGAAGTTGCACTGCAAGCAGCTATGAGCCAAGCATAAGAGAAATATCATGTTGCATGTTGTGGGACATGTTCAATTACAGAAGGAACAAAAGGGTAAAAACTCAGGGCTTGATTCTCCTCAGCACCTCAGTGTCAGTGGTGCCTGTGCTGTAGGTCTCTGCCCAGAGGTTAGTGAAGGGTGTGGACCTTGCTTTTCCCAGCAGCTTTGCTGCCCAGGGACACTGCTGCAGGTGGGAGAGTCAGGGCGAGGCACCAGCACTTGCCCTGCCTCTGCTCTGGCACTGACTCTGGCTGAGCATTTTTCGGCTCATTCCTTTCTTAGCTAGAGCTGGTGCCAAGGAATTCCTCCCAGTTGCTTTAACAACCATTCCCCACACAAAGCAGGCAATTGCTGTACTTGTTTAACCCCAAAGGCCAACAAAGAAAGCACCCTCTGAATCAAAATGGTCAGAGGCAGCTCACTTGGGTCTGATAGGGACATGACAGAGGCCAGGAGCTCACATGCCAGCAGAGGGTGGCAGGCAGCATTCAGCAAGTCTTTGAATGCTTGGCTCTGAAATATTTTGTGCATGTACCTGTCTGCCTCTGTGGGAATTGTTTTTTGTGTGCTTCTTGATGAAAAAAGTAGAGGTGTTTGTACACAATTAAATGCAGTCCATGCAGTCCCGCTGTTTGAAATGACCCTGTGATGGAGGCAGACTCACACAGAGCAACCCAAGAGAAAAGCAAAAAAGAAAAATTTGCTCACATCCCTGGATGTGTCTGAGTCCAGCTGTTTGTAGCAAGGCAGCAACATGCACTTTACTGCTTGCAGTCTCCCAGTTATTTATGTCAGAGCTGAGCAACATCCATGGCCTTTTGGTTGATTTTGGTTCCCTTCCACTGCTGCAGAATTGCAGTGACACCACTCAAGTCAGTGTGCTCGTGCCAGTCACACAGGAACACTGCAATGGGTATCCAGATCTTTCCTGGTGGATGTTGAAAAGGCATCTTAACATCTTGCCAAAGGAAAACAAAAGCAAAGAGACATGAAGCATTGCTTCCCAGTCCTGAGGCCATGGCTGCTGGGGCCAGCCCTGGCAGTGAGGCATCATGCACTTTGCTTGGCTGCATACACACTGACAGACTACTTCTACACTTATTTCCTGCTGTTAAGTTAGGGCTGCTCCTGAACTACCAAAAATACTGGAATGCCAAACATGAATCATGTGCTTGGCCAGGACCAGGAGCCTCTCCAGCCTCTTGCCTCTGCCCCAGGGATTGCTGCAAAGGCACCCAGAGAGGGAAGCTGGCAGCTGCTAAGGCTGAGAACAGCCATCATAGCTACAATTGCCTGGCCAGGAGGGCTGAGCTGTAGTGTTCCAACAGCCAGAGCTGGGCCCTGTCCTTGCAGGAAGGGAAACTGAGGCACAAATGGAGGGCAGAGAAACAGCAATAACTTGATTGGCCTGCACTAGCCTCACAGGAGGGAAGGAAAGGCACTCCACAAAAGCAACTGTGCAGAGATTATGAGCCCCAAGGTGCTCCTTCAACCCTTCAGAGCCCCTGTTGGCACCAGCAGGCTGCAGCTCTGACCCACGGGGAGCAGACAACCACCACCCTTGCATGGCTCAGGAAAAGGAGAACAGGATTCATGAGGGATGCAAAACCTCAGCCTCCAGACAGAATTTCCAGGAGACCATGGCAGAGACACTTCCTGAGACCACCTGGGAAGCGTCCTGCCTTCTCTTCCTGGGGTGATGCTGGGTCCAGCTGGCCTGGGTGAGAGGCAGGGCTGCTCCTCTGCTCCTATGTATGGCCCAGAGGGAATTGAGATATTTCATATTTTCATTTGTGAGTTACTTAAGCAATACAAATGATTAATATTGGAAAAAATAGAGAGAGAGATGGGAAATTCCAGAGCCTGCAGAGTTACAGTTTCTCCCCGCCCACTTTTTTCTATAGAGGAGAGTAAGTGCTTTAAAACAAAAGTAGTCCCTGGCCATACCTGCTAGCTTGGGAAAAGTCAGACCCCACCAGGTCTCTCTCACTGTCCTGGCAGATAGGACACTGTCACTCCTGGTGTTTCAGATACAGGCTGTTTGTATTCCTGGAGCTGGAGTTTCCTGGTGAGCTATAGCAGAGCCAAGTCTACCATTGTGATGATGGCTTTCAAGGGTTTTTAACTCCCTCTGAAGGCACTATCTGCTGAGGACATTGCAGCACTTCCCAGTTGGAAACAACAGCCTCACTGATGTATTGAAATCCCTTTATCACTGATGATCCAAACATACCTTACAGAGGTGCACCAGAAATCCAGGAGAAAAAAAAAACAAACCAAGACCAAACCAAAAATAACAACAACAAAAAAAGGTGAACTAGGACCAACCTCTACCCCCTAGGCACATTCACTAAGATGAACTAAGATGTTCTTGATTCAAAAGGAAAGAGAGGCACAAAGCACTAACAGTTGTGTTTTTGAAGAGACTGAGCTGCCACATATGCTTGCCATATTTTTCCTTTGGTTTTGATTGGCCAAATATGATGATGAAGGGAATCTTGAGACTCCTGTTTCCACCTCAAAACATCTTTCTATGTACTGAGAAAAACAGAGACTAGAAAACAATTGAGGGCACTAAGTATTTTACCCTAGCAGTACCATGCACGACCAGTAAGGCAAGAGTTGCTGTATTTGGTACTCTGTGGCAAAAACACAGGGGTGTTTATTTCATGACTATGGCTTGACAGCTGTGTTCCTGTGCTCACTGGGAAAACTCATGCTCTCAATCTTTTCCCTCTGCCATTAGAGGGAGAAATGTACACTCTAAGTGTGAGGTATTCTGGATCACAGGACCTAGCAGGTGGTTCTGCAAGGCTCCTATTTCTACCTTGAAGAAACAGTCTGAGCTCCAGCATCAGGGCCCAGAGGCTCAGCAAGATGAAGGACATCAGCAGGGATGAAGGGCAAGGCAGCTGCTCCATGGCAGGCATAGGCTGGTGTGAGGAGAGCTCACTTCAGTGAGTGACCTCTGTGGCTGGGACACAGATGGGCTTATGTAAGGACCTTCAGTGAAGTACTGACCCATGCAATCTTGCATTTCTGAAAGCTTAAAAGGAAACATTTCTCAGTCTATGTCACAGTTAAAAACATTTCAGCAGGAAAGCTTTCTTTTAAGGAACTTTTTCCTATCATACATAACCTCCCAGTTCAAGCTGCAGTCAGAAATCAGTGATGTTACCTGGCCAGGAAATTCCAGTGCAGCCTCCCGTGCAGTGAAAAGGAAGGTCCTCTGATGTGCAGGAAAAGGGGAAATTTGTCTCAGAAAGAGATGAAACTTGAGATGAGTCCTATCCCAAAGGGCAAAGCACATTCACAGAGCAAAGACCAGACAACTTCCAGTATGGGCAACATGCTCTGCCTGTGGTTTCTCAAGGAATGAGAGGAGAGGGGAAAAGAGCATTTTTTCCGTTCCTGGCTGAGGTTGCTGAAGCCGAAAAAATTCTTGTTGCTGACTTCCATGCAGACAGATAGGGTAGAGATTGGTGTATGGGAACATATAAATGCCACTCCTGAGACTGGGAGGTACATTTGAGGAAAGATTCTAAATCAGCACTAGAGGCTATTTATAGACAATTCTATAACCAAAGACCTGGATCTGCACATTCCCAGTGTCTGGGAAAGTTCAGGTCAAATCTGAATTTTGTTGTCTCAGGCATGCGTAAACCTAAGCAGCCACAGCTGCAGCCAATGTAGGGTTTTTGTTAATGAAGAATAAAAATGCCCAGAGCCTTGGCTGCAGGACCACTTTTGTTTATCTGATCTCTTCCAAGAGCCCAAGCCTGCTTTTTGAGTAAGAAGCAGATGGAAGAACAAAAAAGA
This sequence comes from Peucedramus taeniatus, assembly GCA_013400575.1. Lineage (NCBI taxonomy): Eukaryota > Metazoa > Chordata > Aves > Passeriformes > Fringillidae > Peucedramus > Peucedramus taeniatus. The sequence goes on along the minus strand of WBNO01026731.1, from coordinate 195,583 downwards.
GCGAAGGCCACAAAACCATACTGGGTGACTATTGTCTTGCCAGCTTGGGGCGCAGAGTGAGAGCAAGCCAGGCTTTTTGTCAGAGCCCCGGCCTCCATGAGGGAACAGCACAGCTCCAGGCTGAGGATTTCAATTCCCATTAGCAGCACAGGCAGTTGGAGCTGCCCAGAGGGCACCATACAGCTCCCACCTGCTTTGCTGCAATGAGTTCATGTGACTACCAGAGTCCCAAAATTCAGTGCCCACCATTTTTTGCAGATGAGGCTCACATGTGCCCCAGGGGATTATGTGTGTGCAAAGACCAGCTTCCTTTCCCCTTGTACACGGGGCTGTGCCTGCCATGCCGGGCACATTGAGTGAAGACCACAGCTCAGCAGCTTTGCAGCAGCCTTGACTATCCATAATTGCAGCCTGCTTGGGCTGGAGATTCTTGTGGCCTACCCCTGCTGACCTTCTTGCCTGCCTTAGGTCCACCAGCCCTCCACCCCCAGTCCTCAATGGGGCTGGAACAGATACAAAGGAAACATCAGAAGCAGGGAGGGACTGAAAATCTGCAGTTCTGTCTGAAGCCTGTTAACTCCAGTGTTTTCAGAAGTATAGGATTTCCCATGGAATTTCTCTTTGTTAAAGTCTTGAGCTCTGGCATTTTTTCTTGCATGAATTTTACTTTATGTCTATGTGTTCTATGACTCCTCTTTTAGACAGCAGCAGTTATTTCAGGCTCTGCCCCATGTGTTAATAAATGTCTGAGCCCTGACTCCAGTTCAATTTACTCAGCATTTCTACCTGGTTTCAAAAAACAATGACTTACCTTTGAATTAGACAGAGATCGAAATTCTCAGGCTAGAAACATGAAACTGAGGCATAGAACATACTCTTGTCTCTAATTAAACAAGTAACAAGTCGAGGGTGGTAATTCTGACAGCCCAACTCCACATTCTTCTCCTGACCATTAGGTGGCTGAGCTGATTAGAAAGAAGATACAGAGAAGCTTATCACCTCTTAAAATGACCCTGCAATGAAATTCTTTATAGTGTTTAACCAGTAAGCACTTTTATTGTTGATTCTGAAGCCATTAAGACTACATTATGTTGGATTATAAGATTTTGGCTACATCTCCCACATTTGCATGCAGGCATTACATTTGCAAGGTTTTCTCAGAAAAACGGAGCACGTGCCTAAAATGCATAAAGTTACATGATCATAACAAGGAAGCAGCATGTCAGTTATTGAAATTTGTACCACATGTACCAGTAAAAAACCCACAACCCCATGTAATGCTTCTTTATCCCTTAAAAATGTTACTGCTTCCTCTGTCCCACATCTCCATGCCCCAGCTGTGGATCAGCCCACACCCCCACTGTTTCTGAAAACACTACATCTTTCTAAACAAACAAAAAATGAAAAAATTGAGTATAGTACATTTTTTCCCCATAAAAATGAAAACATTTCCTAAAACATTTCTCCCTCACAACCCTTCTCCTCATCTCCCAAATTAAAAATCTATTGTAATCTACACATTTGTTCAAGCACGGTTATATGCTAGGAATCTATTGCATTATTCAAAGGTATATCAGTAACAAACTTCTAAAAAAACTAGGATGACCCAAAAATTCCCCTTGCCCCAAAACTACAGAGAACTGAAAATGCTATATGCATTATCACACTTGCATGCATGTATCCTGAGCCACCTCTATTTATTCACCTTGAGCCCCTTTTAATAAATAACTGTCCAGCAGTAACATCCAGAAGTGTGCTGTCTCCTCCAAATTAAACTCTATATTTACAGAAGTAGGGCTGTTTTCTCAGTGAAATGTTTCTTAAAAAAAACCAAACAACCAAACCAACCACAAAAAACTCCAAAGTAACAACAATAAAACCAGCAAATGATTAAAGAGAGAAAGCGTATTACTGATTATGTTGTCTGAAGACCAACAGGACTAAAAAGCATTAGGAGCACCAGGTGCACATGCATTTGAACTGGTACAGTTCATGAAATAATGTCATTCATTGTTATGCTTGCTCTTTCACATGAGAAGCTGATTCTTTTCCTTTTTTCTTTTCCTATTTAGGACCGTCTGATCTGCAGGCTACTCCCACAGATGGCAACACATGCACTGAGCTTGAAAAATGGCCATAAATATGCTTTGATCAATGTGGTTATTTATCAGGTTTAAACACACTGAATTTCCCTCCCCGCTGCTTTGCACCTTGTGTCATTTCACATCTGTACTAAGTGTGAGACCAAGGTCTCCTGAATCCACATTTTCCTCTAGGATTTGGGGAAGCATTAGATATTCACTTTTTGCAAGTGTCAAATGATGCTATATACTGGAAAATACATGGGAATTATTCCCACATGAGAACATTTCTTAGCAGTGTAACTACTGTAATCACAATTGGCATATGCAAGAATGCCAAAACAAACATTGAAACAACAAGCCCATTAGAGGGATTTTGTCCATTTATTTTTAGACATTTCTCAGCTGATGGACACCAATATTACTGCCTTGATTTCAGCTGGTCTATTTTGATTTACACCAGGTAAGGATCAAGCTCAACAGATAATAAAATGGCAACTGCTTTCTCCTGCTGTGCTGTTACAGTGCCCGAGATCACTGCAAATGGTTATTTCTATACAACCAAAAGGCCTTTCTGTAGCCAGTGCAGCATATTCACTGCTCCCACCTTTGCAAAGAAAATTCAGTTTAAGGCAAAAAAATTCACTTCCTGCTTTACCAGCAAACTAAACCTGCAGTGCTCCTGTCACAGAGGCTGCAGCCAAAACTTGAATTATACACCAAATGCTTAATTTTTTTACGGTGAGAATGCAGGAAACTCCATTTATGCCAAATCTAATTCTCAAATCCATGGTGGTTCCTGCTTTATCATACATTAATCCATTCATCTGGGATTTGGCAAAGCCTAAGCTGTTCCTATTCCTGCTGCACTTGCAAGTTGTGCAGAATTGTTAGTATGTGTTATCTTTGCAAGACTGTCTATTCCAGCAAAGATGAATATTCTCCTCAACTGCAAACAACAGGCATGTTGGATGTGTGACTGTGAGAAGCTCTGCCTAAGCCAACACCTCCACTGTCACTGGTAGTGAGTCAAATTCCACCAACATTAACATGAGGGCAAATCACCAACTCTACTCACCCCTCCCAAGATCTCTACAGGTGCAAGACAAGACAAAATAAAATCTGTCTCCCAGGCTTTTCCATTAGCTAACGTTAACTCTTGACCCACCTCTGAAGTCACTGCTTCAATCTCACTGCTGTCTGCTGATAAGAGACTTGGCATCTACAGAGTAGAGGTCTGTTGCAGCCCCACAAGAAGTTAAAGCTCTAATGCCCTATTTTATCCTGGCATGGGAATCAGTTTTATTGTCCTCTGCCATTTCAATTTCTAGTTAGCATTTACTGGCTAATTATTCTTATACAACCAACGTGAGAAGATGTTCGGTTCACTGTACATACACATTACAAATGGTCTTAGACCCAGCAAGGTTATTTCAGGGTTTCCATATTAGCAGTATAATGCCCATCAATGATCTCTGCTTGCGAAGCACCTTCCCCCACCCTTCCTCCTGCCCTCTCACTGCAGCCATCCAGTTCCTTTCACTGGGGTAAAAAGACAGTTTCACCAGAACTGCAGTGGAAAATAGGACTTGTTTTAGTTTCACCTTTCAGCTGAAAGAAAGGAGATAGGTGATGACTCTGTCACACTGGCTGCAAAAGGCCTTTCTATTCATAGGAGTGCAACTCTCAAGCAATTTTTGTAAAGCAAGAGAAACCAAACAAAACCCTGCAATTCCCACACACAAGCAGAGGCACACACACACACACACACACACATACTCTTCTTTCCCCTCCAAACAGAAATCCATTCTCATGAACCAAATTATGCAGACCCTATTCAAGTGTCTAAAAAGAATGAGGATAGGGTTGAGTGCATCCCAATTCTCCTTTCTGATCACAATGAAATCACAGGTCAGCAAAGTACTTGGGCATAAGGAAGTTTCTCTTGACCTCCAGGACATTTTAACACATGCAGAAGTGCTTTGCTGGCTCTGGCCTAAATTAGGAACAGCTCCAAGGCCAGCTGGCACTCACAACCATGATTCCACTACCTGCACCAATATACATGAGGTAAGAGCTAAGCTCAAGAGAGCAGAGCAGTGCAAGAGGAGAAAGAGGCTCTGTGGTTCTTCTGAGTTATATTTGACAGCCTCAGCTGCATACACACGGCATGTCACAGTGATCAGCATAGACTGATGAGAGCTTGGTGGTGTTCTGCAAGTGGGCCTTCCACTGGAAACATTATGCTTGATGTCTGTTTGTACCAATACAATTTTATATGCCTGTAACAACTGTGTGAAAAGGTCTTAAATCTGCAGCAACTGCACTATACAGTTAGTGTTTTATCTTAGACTTATGTGCCAATAACGCCTGTGATGTGTTACACACCCACACACAGATGGAGAAATAGGTATATGCTTTGTCATAATGCAACATATTACTTATACAACTACCCTAAAAACACTGCCAGTGCCAAAGCAGACCAGCATAGGTTCCCTCTCCAATACAATAGGTAGTGGTGGAGAAAAAGCAAGCTCAGGTGTTATTTTGATTCACTAGGGAATGCTCTGGGCACAACCCACTCAGGTATTGCTTAGTGAACACTAATAATGGGCTGACCCACAGTCCCGCGTCGTAAATTCCCACCTCTGTGTGGGTGCTCACATCCCTTTCTGATCACACCCAGAACTGAGGTCATGGGAGAGCAGCCAAGCATGTAAAACAGGGATAAAAGCTCATACTCACTCTTCACACCATGCCTCTCAGCCACAGGTAGACTGCAGGGTTACGTATTAGTGGGATCTGAACTGTCTAAAGAAAGAGCTGCTCAAGAGGAATTTATGTTTTAATCGCAAAAGACTTGAATTCTTCTTGGCAGTAAGATCAAAAGGAAGTTTATCCAATCAAATAGCAGTAGAATCAGTCCCTCAATGCTGCTGATATAAATAACACATTCTGTTTGCTTACTACAGCATCTATGCTCATATTTCATGTATGTTTGCTTCCTTTTGGACTACTCTTTCTGTAAATGAAAACTAAACACCAAGCCAAAATATTTTTCTCAAAATTCCTCTGAACTTTGGACAAATATGAGCCCAAGTCTTGTACAAAATCTGGATTTCTACATAGAGTATCTCACCTTCAGTGGTTATCCTATGCAACCATGCATAAACATGTGCAGAGATGGCAGGCTCAAAACTGGTTTTTCCAGGGGGAAAAAATATATCCCTCTTCTGTGATAGATTATTGAGCTAGATTATTGGCACACAGTCTTATGCTACCTCATTACTGTTACAGGCCTCTTAAAACTTCCATGGAAATTCCACCTGCAGAACCAAAGGCAGAAAGTTATCTTTGCAATTGTTGATCTGTATTAACATCTGGATGCAGTGCTGTTGGGGAAAAGAAAGCATATTCCTCAATGAACTATGTTGAACCAACTTGTAGTAGGTGGCAGCTATCAAAGCCACTGATGCACGAGTACCAGCTAAAGTTATTAATGAATAATCTGACATACCAAGTCAGATAATTGTCATATCTAAATAGATCTTCAAAAGTATATACACAAAAGCTGCTACTGTATCTAAATGATCATTTTGGTTTGTTTCTATACCCCATAGCTCTGAATCTTTCCACTGAATGTTTACTCAGCACGTGTGGCATAAATATATTCATACACTCAAATTGACACTTGGCAATATTTTTTTTCCCCCTTTTTTTTTCTTTTCTTTTTTTCCTTTTTGCTGACCAGCAACAAATTCTGATATCTTTAACTGTAAACCAATACTCAATAAATATGCTGTGTTCAGCAAAGAGACATGTTGTGTCGATCAGGTTTTGCTGCACTCTAAGCCATGGGCTGCGGGGGTGGGCGTGAAGGAGGAGGTCCAGGAGGGGCCCGGGATGGAGGTGGTCCAGGAGGTGGCTGCCTGGAAGGAGGTTGCAGGGACACAGGAGAGGAAGGATTCCTTGGAGCATTGTTGAGGGGAGCGTTGTCGCGCAATGGCAGCTTCGGTGGTGGGCTGTAAGGGGCAGAGGTCCCATCTGATTTCACACGGGTGAAGTTTATGCATCTTCCCTAGAGATGAAGAAAAATTCATTATTAAAAAGCAGGTATTTTGACTCATCAGTAGCCAGTCATAAGCAGAGAGGTCAGGCTACATTTCACCCAGTATCATTGACTGGGTCCTAGAAATTACATTCAAACCATGCTGTACTAAAGCTCATACATTCTTTGATTTTCAGAGCTACTGCCTGTAGAGAATAGCCTAGGACTGGCTTAAAAAAAAAGGGACCACATTGGGACTGTGCTCACATGTGCTCTCTGCTGTGCTACTAGAGCAGAATAAGCCTAAAAGACAGCTGTACCCAAGCCATGCCTACCTTGGTGGGATCCCTGACTGCAAACCTGTGCTTGAAAAAAACTCATACCGGATTATACCAGAGCAACAACATTAGCAAAGACACAATCTGTAGCTCTCATTTTCAAAGTGACCCTGGCTGATGTCTGTGCTTTGAACATTACACTGGGACAATACATGTGTCTTCTGTGCTCCAAGTAGATGTGGCTCCCCTCAGAAACACCAACAAGGTGCGGGACTTGCACAGAGGGCTTTCCAATGAGTGTGTTTTCAGGATGGATGTGGGATGCAGATAGGCAGGGCCTAATGGGAGCACTGTGTGCGTAAATTTAAAAACAGGAGTAGCTTGGATTTGAAAAGAAAGCAAGCACTGGAGATGTCCTAGTCAACTAGGGGCTAAATGCAAATATGTCAGGGTTTCCTTTAGCCAAAATAAAGCTTTGCATAGGTTCCCAATAACCAAGTTCCAGACAGGAAGAGAGAGAGAGACAGACCACAAAGACCACGTAGCCACTCCTGTGAGAAACAGCCAGAGGCTCCTAGGTAATGCAAAAGCTACATGGCAACCTCAGGGAGGCACCTCAGATAGACTGCACACTGGAATCAACAAAATAAATTCAGCTTATGACAACATTCCCTGAGCAAATTCAGACGAAGGATTGCAAATATAGAAAACTTAGCTCAACGCAGCTGTAAATCATGATCCTCCCCAGCTACCAATGGCTGCGGCAGCAGGAATACAAAAACCCACATCAGTCACAGATTCTCTTGGCTCAGTGCTGCCTAGCACGAGAAAACTCTGAAGGTGTTTAGAGAATGGGCTGAGTTTCTGTGGAAAACTCACAAATCACAATTTCCTCAGGAAACGAGGCAAAAGCCATCCCAGCAGAACCTCAACTGTTTTGTTGAGTGACTTCCAATGCCTGCACCTTTGTTCATGAAAACTATTTCTTTAAAAAGAGGGGAACCACTTAAGTCTATGGCTTCTCTGAAGAAAGGCAAGCAGCGTTTCAAAAGAAGCTTGTGTACGCTCCAGAGCTCAGAAAATGATTTTACAAATGTACTAAAACCCAAAGGGTACCACCCTACCACTTACTTGGACTGAACGGCTCTGGGCTTCCAGAGCTCAGCTGCAGACAGGAGTTGTTTGAATGGGCATGTTGTTGCCTGCACATGAGACACACTCAGTAGTCCTCTGTCCCAGCTTTCAGCATCACAATTCACCACTACACTTCGGCAACAGTATCAATGAGTAGGATAAAATTCTCTTCCTAAAAATCCAGGCTTGCTATGCCAGACTTTGGTTATGAACCAGGTTCAGGGCAATACTATACTGGGGCCAGAGCCTTTGCATGGAGGCAAAAGGCAAAAGCCAAGGTCTTGGTTACTTCTGCAAGGGTAAACCATTGGATCATAAAAACAAGTCAATGCTTTGCTCTACTCCATCAGAGAACTCAAGTCCTCATCAGAATTTGCAGCAAGCAGCCATCCTTGCCGGGTATTCGTCTTCTGCTGCGCCCCACTGTATTCAGAGCCCACTTGGAAATTCAGCAGTATTTACTGACATGCAGTGAACGTTACAGATATATTTAACAGCTGTACATCAAATTAATTTAAGAAAACTCAGCCTTGGTATTTATAAAGTTATGAATTTAGAGCAGCTAAATAATCAGTCAGGATGAAAGAAAAAAAAAGAAAAAGAAAAAAGGTCAGAGGTGCTCAGATGAGATGCACCATATGGGGAGGTAAAAATTTAGGACAGAACAATCTCCCTCATAGTAAATGCAAAGCTGCAAACCCAACACTAGTGCTTTTGCCTACAAGCCTTTCCTGCCCCTCTGTTGTGTCTCTCTCACAAACATCAATTCCAAATATATTCATAGTCTATAATCAAAGGGGATCCCATAAATCTGTTTGCATTACTTTCACTTCAGTTAAAGTGATAGGCGACGTCAAACTGCTGCCAGTTTCTGCCACACTCACTGATTTGTCAGACAGATGGGTAATTTAAAGGCCATGCGCTGCATTGTGTCATGAAAAATACGGTTGAGTTGGGAGAGTCTGACAGACAGAGGCTCGGATGATCGATGAATGTATTGTGACACTTCCTCACTAAAGATTATCAGTGTTAGCCTACAATCTCATATATCAAAGACTTCTGGTGAATACTGGAGCAAATCCTCCTGAGCACTTCAAGCAGCCATTGGTAAAATGGGGCCAAACTCTAAGCCAGTGTCAGGATTAACAGCTGAAAAGGGAAAGGGAAGAACAAATGAAAATAAATCATATTATCAAGTGATAGTTTGGATTTATCAATTGTATTTTGTCAAAGGATTTCTAGGTTGAAGAATTAAGCTCTCCACACATCACAGTCTCCTTATAACAGAGTGCCACTGTTATTCTACCTAACACGCATATCCCTCTGGGGTTAGTTTATAAAAAAAAAAATAAATTCATGATGTTTCTGAAATAAACATGCTAACCACAGGATTTTTAATATTCTCTGCTCAAAAGAATTAACTAATTTCCTCTCTAAAGGCAGATAAAACCTTTTAAACCCTGGGAACACAGACAGAAATTAAGTATCCTGCACATTTATCTCTGCTCTTCCTGCACAGAGGATTAACAGGGATTAAGAAGCCACCACCACCACTTTAGCAGCGGTAATGATATATATTTTTCCAGAAGCATGGAACACACTAAGTGTTTCAGGGAAGGTGTCAGAGTCGCAAGGTGCAGCAATGCCAGGATGATCTCAGGCACCACAGCTGTTGTAGCTGCGTTATTGTGTGCTAGGAGGCAGATGATGTGTGTGAATGCAGCCCGGGCCCCGCTCGGCCGGCGCGACCCGCACCGCGTTCGGCCATTGAGGCACCAACGGAAGGTCAGCAACCTGCCATATGGAGCTACGGCCTCGCTGCAGCTCACATCTGCACCTTCTTCCTAATGCACATTTATTTTGCCTCCCCATATGTCCATCCACTTGTTATGCTCTTGTTATGCTGCTTGCCAAATTGGCTTTTCAAAAAGCACAAATACTGAAGCAGTGGGATCTGCCCTTGTCCCGACTCCAGCTTTTATCCCAGTGTAACAATCACATGTGCAATTCAGGCACTTTGTACTTCTAGGCAAAGTCTCCTCGACCACCTAGGATGTGTTATTGTGTGTGGTTTAAGGGGGGGAGGAAGGGAGGAGCCTCCTGAAAGCCACCGCATCACACTGCTGGGCTATCTTCATCACAGTGCTCACCACACCATTCCCCAGCACTCATTTCCCCAAAATCTTTAGCTACTACTCAGCAAGTTTTCAGTTGACAGAAATGACTGTTAAAAGAATCCAGGCAATTCAAAGAGTGCCATGGGGAAGCCTGTTTACCCATGATACTAGCAACACTTCAGCAAACAGAATTTTAAAAATCCAGGCCATCTGCCAGTAGCTGTCTCTTTTCTCTCTTCATTTTAATACATGCATTAGTGTTTAACAAAAATCAAATCCAGCTTCATCTCTGTACATGTCAGTATTTGTGTACACTAAAGTATGCCTGTTTCTTATTTTTAGCTACATTAGTTGACCTAATAAAAGACATCCTTCCTGTTATAAATTTTGCTTGATTTTCCATTCCCTCTTGGTTTGGCTTATGGAGTCCCAGTGCTGCAATTTGGATTTGAAGCGGTGTTTATCTGATGGCAAAAGGGTTAGCTTCACTTAGTTTACTGAATTTTCTTGTCTTTGACCTTGTAAGAATATGATACTTGCATTTTAGAATGGATTAAAATAAAATAAGTCCTTTAAAGTTTGAGTGTGGCTATTCAAAGCACTAGACCACCAAATTAAAAATTAAGTTACTCCCAGTAAGGAAGTATTAAGTTATTATTTATTATTTTAAAATATAAGTATTATTTAGTTGACCTAATAAAAGACATCCTTCCTGTTATAAAATGAACGAATTTCCTTGGGCTCTCTTGCCAATTTTTTTTATCTGTGTCACTGGGATGAATCTGCCAGCTTGCTATGAACCTGGCTCATCCACATGTAGCTTCACTTCCTAAATATCTCTCAATAGTTCAGTATAAAAGTGTAGCTCTAAAACTCAAAAGAAGAGATTCAGAATTTATGCTACTTACAAAACCACAAGAGGGAGCATATACAAAAAGTCACAATCACTTTAGCTAAGTGAAGGCTTTGATCCACAGACCCAGAAAACAATGAGATAGACACACTTAAAGATCAGTGACTTTTGCAAAAATTGAATTTTGGCAAAATTTGTGACTACCCTATCTTCTAATAAAGAATAAGAATGTTCTAGCAGAAACACCTACACAGAATATCCTAAACCAGACAGTATGGGAAACTCATTTAGCAAATCTATTTATCAGAGGTAGATTACGGATGCAACACCTGTACAGTGAAAGAGATGAAGCAAGGTGGTACAGAGTTCCCAATATTTGAGTTCCCTGGGCAAGTGTCAGTATTAGCAGCTGGCTCCTCAGGATCTGTGGGCATCAGCCTTGCCAAAAGCTTCCTCACACTGCACTGCTTCACGCTGACTGTGCACTCAACATGTCATGGCTCATTAAAACCTTCATGGATTTCCTGGGAATTGCACTGATTACCCTGCAGCATACAGGCTAGAAATTAGTGAGCTGCTGAAACAGTTTGTCACATAAAACCCAAGGCTGCCTGGTTTTCAGGCACATACAAGTAACTTTTACTAACTCCTGTTCTTACATTTGGGATTCAGATATTGCTTTTGTGTTGAAAAATAAAGTATTGGAAATGCCAGAGATTCCCATATCACCAGTTAGGTGACTGATCATGCTTTCAGGTTAATAAATATGTAATTTATAATTATTTTCTAATTATATTATTTAATTATTAAATTATAATCATCAAAATTAATTATATGGTGGTTATTTCATTAATCATTAAAAATTATTTTATGAAATTGTCATTAATTTTTATATGAAGCCACTTTAAGTTATCAGGGCTCAAATCAAAATATTAAATATCATCAAGTTAAAATATTTGTTTGCATGATAACCTCTCATACGTATCTTCCAGTTTAATAAGTCCTCTCTTGTACATAACAATTTTCTGGGAAGCTATTTGGCAGCTGAGGACTGACACCTAAAATGATGGTAATCGAAAACTATGAAGAGGTAAGAGAAAATGGGGTTGACTGAAGAGAAGAGGGTTTTAAAAGTAAGGTCGAGTAATGTGGCAGTGTCCAACAATGAGAATGTAATTATTTCCTTTTGTGTTGCTTTTAAAAAGGAAAATAAGTTCAGCCCATTCTTTTCCCAGTGTATTATGTGGCCTCTTCCTAAGTAAACTCCTATCACTTTTGCTGCCTCCCTTCTATGATGGAGCCATTGGAGGGGAAGGAAATCACTGCACTGTGGGTTGCTAATCACTCATTGTAACAGTGAGGATCCTGTAATGCCCTTTGGCACATCAGATAAATTCAAATAGAAAATTACAAAATGAAAATGCAAATGCACAAGGATGATCCTAGCAGCAGCAGCAAACTCTGTTTACAGCACAGCATGAGCAAGGTGATGCTACCAAGAGGTGTAACCTACTGGGCTCACCCAAAGTGCTGCTCATTGCAAAAGATGTGGGAGGTAACCCAACTTTAAACAGGATACATATCCTGACCCAGGAAGGGGCAATGATATTTAAAAGCAGCTGAGGCACATGTGAATCCTTCTCAAAGTCCACAAAACCCTTCTTATAAGTAAATAGCTGCTCTTCTCATTTTTTAGCAACCAAACTACCCCCCCCCCCCCAAACCCTGGCTCACTGGAGCAGCACCATGGAGACACAGCACAGAAGTTAATCCCTGCCTCACTGACTCCCAAATCCCAAACAATGAGATCCTGCACATGGGCCAGGAGCTGGGCACATGGTGACAGTGACACACAGCTAAGCAATTCCTTGGGCTGCTGACATGTTCAGGACAAAACCTATTGTCTTGGCCGAGGCATGGCTGACATTGCTGCCCAAAAAGCTCAGGCAAGATGCCTGAGCCCCTCTCACAGAGGCAAAGTGGGACCAGCCTTGTTTGTAAATAAGCTGGGAGAAAAAGAAATCCTTCCATGTCCTGTATGCCTTCAGACACCCTGGCTGTGGGGGCCAAATAGCTGAGAAAATAGGATTTTTAGGGAGTGGGGAAGGAATGAGAGAGCACAGGAGCTCTTCTTTTGACACGAAATGTGTGATAATCCCATCCAGGGGTCCCCCAGGGACCAAGGGATGTAGGTTGCCAGGACAAACTCACAAACAGACCCCTGGCACGCATTGCACATAACAGCAGCAATTAAAGTCATCTTTCAGTTCACTTGCTGGCCCAAGAAAAAGTCAATAGCAACCAAAAGTCTTAATTTTTTAGGTAAAACAAGTATGTCAAAATAAGTTTAATTCCGGCTTGAAACGTGTTGTTCATTTCAAATCATCTTTGAGTTTCAGACAGAAAAGGTGTTCCAGAACAAAAACTGAAAATACCGAGACTTTTTCAAGGGTATATTTTCAACTTCAGCTAATTCTAATAACATGAAAAAACATTTACAGACCATCTAAAGGAACAGTTTTAAAACAAAATAAAGACAGTAATAGGGAAAACTGCGTTCAATTCTACAAGGCAATTAAAAGAGGAGCTGTTTTGCAGTAAGATTAATAGCTGCACTATCCCAGGCTACTGTAGTTTCTTTTATCAGAATACTGAGAGTTGAGTACAATCAAATACTGACAGTTTTCCCAGACACATCTGCAGACACTGCTCCCCATTTCGCAGTCCCAGCTGTGGACAGTGCTGCTTGAAACAAGGGATGGATCTGCTGGGAGCAGTCTGTTCACTTATGCTGAAGACCAGTGCAGGAATACACTGAAGACAAGGGGGCTACTTCCAATTTACCACTGGAGAAAGTGGACAATAATGAGGAATCTGAGGGAGAACAGCTCAGCCAGGGAAATCAGACTTTTAAGCTAGGGCCAGTACCCTTCAGCAAAATAAACTTCACTGAATACAAGCCCATCATCCAGCTCTCTCATGCCTGATACCACTTTCTCAGCTTAGACACACAAGGGACATGACGAGCCCACCCCAGTATTGAAGACAGGGCTATTCAAATAATATGCATCACACTCCATTCAGCAGGAAATTGCATGCTGCTTCCAGCTGTGCCTCAGCAAGGAAATGCAGCGATGGGCTACAGACATCTCCTGAAAGAATGGCCAGAGTCACAAGATATCTTGCAGGAATGCACAAAACATCACATGTCTTGGACCTTGCCGAGGCTGTGGCTGAAGCAATGCACAGTGCAGATCCATAACAAAGCCTGTTGATTCTGAGCCCTAAAAAAGCTGAAGTGACAAAGGGAACAGAAGAGCAACACTGGACATAACCAAAGTTAAGGCCTATCATGTACACCTTACATTCAGTATGAATCTCAAAGTACTGTCATGCCAGACCAAATCCCACCCAAACCTCAGAAAAATATCTTAACCTAAACCTGCACTCACATGTGATTTACTGCCTTCCTCTTTCCTGACAGCTTTTATGGATGAGGGTCCCAGAGTAGAGGAAGTGAGGAGAGCCACCGTCAGGTCAAGTCATCTACTCAAGGTTATGCAGGGGGAAAAAAAAAAAGTATTTACAAGTTTCAGACTTGTGACTCACATCCCTTGTTTTAACCATAGCACCTCACATTTCCACACTTGAATGCTGACCAGACTAGAATGTGGCTCAAGAAAAAAACACAACAGTGGTTGGTTTGCAAAAGATTTTCCTCTTTCCTTTGGTGTTTTCAGGGAAGAGGACATTGCATTTGTCCATCTCCTAGAATGGGGAGGGCTTTGGAGCACAGCAACAAAGGCAACAAACATTTGCTGGGTGCAACAGCCTCAGCCTTGAGGTATTGGTGGCTTGCTGGGAGTAGCAAATTAGGCCACAAAGGACCATAACTGATCTTGCTCAAACTGCAATTAAGTGTCATCATGCTTTCCTGAGTGAATTATTTGACTGTCTCTCAAGAGCTAGCTGGGATTATTGTGTACACAATGTTATTCACCTGACTAGGGTACAGAATAATGATGGAAACTCAGAGATTCCTGGTGGAAATGGTTATTATATTCCTTGCCTGAGCCAAAAATGTAAGATCCTAGGCCACCACACAGACAGGCTGCCTCTTTGTGTAGATCTGGAAACAGATACAGCTATCACCAATGCTTCTCTGGGTAACTGGCCCTTCAACAGCTCTACTGCTACCTAGGGCAAGCAGATGGTAAATCCACAGTTCTCAGCTTTCCCTGTGCTTTTCTCACATGGATTTTCTTCTTCTGGGATGGGACCCATACAGTTCATCATCAGTGCTGGCATGTTGACAAAGCACAGAAAACCTCTTCACCCACAAAAGCTCCTGTGTTAAATTGAATGGCAGATTGTCTTGGGACACAACTACCTTACTCTAAGAATGAACACACTACAAAAGCAACTCAGGTAATCAAAGTCCTGACATGGAACTCTCTGTCCCATTTCAAGTATGCTAGAGACCTAAAACTATGCAAATAAATCCCTGCCATGTTTTCCCTGTGCACCAGCTGTGCATCTTGCAGTTACTCTTTTCCATGAGCACCCCATTGCCAGCTCTCTCCTAGGAACTCTATTATATACCCTGCTCTCACCTCAGCAGGGTCTGTGGCCTGTCCCTCAGCAGTAGAAAAAACTCCAAGTACACCTCCTCTCATTTTTCAAAGCTCAACTCAGAGTGCCTGGCCACCAGCATTGCAAGAAGGGACATTGCTCTTGTTAGGCCTCACTTCAAATTTTCTGTATATCCTACTCCTTAATAAGCCAATGAAGACTGAGCTGTCTACTTGGGCAATTAAATTCCCAAGAGGAAACCTGTAAAGGAGGAGGAAAGTAGGGATTTATTCACACACCAAAATACAACCCCAAAACAACCAACCTGAATGATTTTTAAATGCTGTAGAAACCCCAGTGTAGCCACAGAAAGCACAAGGTGTTTACAGTCCTGTGTTCTTATCTGAGACTAAAACTGGCTCATAAAGCTGGAATGTTCAAAGCAAGATTAGGTTCATTTTAAGACCTGACATACATAGATCTAAGCTCTTCTTGCTGTCTAGTGACTTTTTGTTACTTGTATAGTGGGAGACTGTGATTTGTATTTTTTTCTGGTACCACAACACAAATCACAATCGTTTCTACAAGAACAGAGACATCTGGAACTACAGCTCCTCTGAGGAAAGTAATAAGGCAATACATTTTGAATTTTAGTTATCATTCTGTACAATAATTTTAGTGTGAATAATAGTATGAATACAGCCTCTTACACAGTATTTCTTATTTCTGCAGCTCAAACCCCGTCAGAAGGTCACAGCATGACACATTCTGCATAATTACTAGAAGTATGCAATGTAAGAAGAGAGCTAAGGAAGGCTGGGGAGGTTACTTTCTGCAGTGTTAGCCAACTCAAAGACAATGAGGGATGCACAGCTTCCAGCAAATCAAATGAAACAGTCAGATGATGCTCAGCATCGATCCAAGGGTGCTGCTGAGAAACAAATAAACATGTTGGCTGCAACATACCTGTCCATGTGCAAACTGTGGATCTGTACATGCAAGATGTAAGCAACTGCACGTGCATTCGTGCACTTTTCCTCTCAAAAGAAGTACCCCTGCCCTGTGGTAGTACTGCTAAGGCCCAAGACAGCCTCCAGGCTTCAAGTCAGGCCCGTGGACATGCTGTAGGATTGTGGAGCATCAGTGAAGTGATGCCTGGAAAACTGTGATAATGACACAAGAGCCTGTTCCCCCCATACAGACTTGTCAGAGTTGCAGTTAATGAGAAGTTAAGGCACCAGGCCTTATCCCAAAGACATGTTCCCTATAATAAACCCCTGAGAATCAGACCTGATGAAGCTATTCCTTTATCATAAATACCAGAGAAATAGCAAACTGGCACATATGTTGTAAGACCAGCAGAAGAGTCCCCTCTCTACCTAGCAGTCTCTCTATTACGCTCAAAGTACCAGTAGGAACATGGTCTCAGCCTCCTAGAATTTACTCTTCACCTCACTTATTCACTGTACAACTGCAGTACAACAGAAGTGAAGTAACTGATGTAAGCTACAGCCAGTGCCTTAACCACGAGGCCAATCCTTCTTCATCCTGTTGTGTGCCAAGTAACATCAGCCCTGGGGCTTGCACCCATCCTTCACAAGAGCCTCTTGTTCCTGAGGATGCCTCTGGCTGCCAAACACATGGGCAGACTACTGGTTTGACCTGGGTGCAGACAGGCAGCATCCATCCCATCCCCAGGGTCTGTGAATTCCCCTTCCACAACAGAAATAACACAGTCCTGGCACAAGGGAGAGCTAATGCAGTATATGGGCTTCTTGTAGGACAGGAAATTCATTAGTCACTGATTACATGCTTCCAGCTGCAGCACTCAACACATCCTGGGAACTGTACATGAGGACATTGGTCCCACACCACAGAAAGGGAGCTTTTTCCCCCATGCCATGTCTGCTAAAGCAGGAATAAATCTTAGAGATACCTATGTCCTTTAAAAAAAGAAGAAAGTAGAAAATTGGGACCTAAACACATCACATTTTCATTGCAAGTGACAAAGTGAGATCACCTACTGTGGCAGGCAATGTCCTCATCTCTTTAATTTTTCAGCAGCTTATGAAGGTGAAAAGCAAAGGGAGAAAAGCCCCAGGACCAGGCAGCAGCCACTGATGACTCCAGTCTGCAGGAGCTCAGTGCTGCTTCTCCAGCCCCCCCTGTAGCCCTGCCAGTTGTTACACGGGTGATTACAACACTTCTCCAAGCAAGAGGCAAGGGAAGCCCATTAAAGCCATTACTGGGTCCTGAAGAGAAGTAATTAGAATAAGCTCCAAATAGCACCAGTGCGTGGGCAGGCACCGTGGCGTGACAGGCGGGTGCTGCCATCACCATGGGCTGCATTCAAGCTGCTGACCACCTGTAAGTAGCAGCTAGAGAATAATTATTAGTCATTAATAATCCATAAGCTTGGTTGATTCATCTAAGGAGTCCCAAGTGCCTGGCAGAACACTAACCCTCACAGCTGTAAGGAAGGTAAATACTGTGTTCTCTCTCAAATTATTATTTTGTTGTTAGGAAAACTAAGGCACATAGATGTCATGGTCAGCATTACAAGTAATCACTCAAAATTTGAGGGTAATCAGACCTTCTGAGCTTTAACAAACCTATCAGACTAAGAGTAATCACTCTGAAAGGGATGCACAGAATAAGGAACCCACATACCCCTCATTTCAAAGGCTGCTGTTTAAAATTACAGCTTCTATGCCTTGTTCCAAGTCACACTGTAAGTCAAGGAGGAGAAATTGAAAGGATCCAGAAGTCCTGGCTTCTAAAATGACCAGCAGCTCATAGTTTGTGACATTTTTTGGCTGCACAGCAGCCTTTTAATCTCAGTTTTATGGAGTAGAAAAAGACAAAAAGGCCCTCAGAGTTTTGCACAGCAGCCTGCTTCTAGTCCCATTCCCCAAGAAAGGGCTTTACATGTACAAACCACAGGGTAGTACTACTAAGGCATTGCTTTTTTCTAAGTAAAGTCCCAGGGGTATACAAGGGGATGGTGACAGCAAAATCCAGTCTACACTCCCTATTGCAGCTACAAAATTTTCAGTGAAAATAATGAGATCACGTTTTAAGTCTTCAAAGTAAATGATAATTCTGCCTGAGGGGAAAAATGTTGGGTTTTTAGTCAAGGACTTTGGTAAACCAAGCCTCTAAGAATTTCCTGCATCAATCAGTACGTGCTGAGAGGCAAAATGGAATGGAATTGCTGAAAGCAGCAACTAACAGACCACTGGAAAGCACCTCCCCTTCCTCTCTGCATACACTGGGCTTTCAGTGTTTACCTGCTGCCACTGGTAACAGCCCATTCTGAACCATGAGGCCAAGGGAAGAGCTTGAAACTTCCCCTTTGCAGAGACTCTTGACAACCTGCCCCACCAGCTACTGTGCTTTGTGTGCAATATTTCAAGATATCCAGACACTAATATTTCCCAAACTCCAACCTTCACAGCAGCTGCTGCAAGCTCAGAACCAAGCTCAGGAGGTCATTAACACGGTGATGGGAAAGTCATCAAGAAAATCTGAATACCTTGAGCAACACAGAGCCCAATCAGGCCATGTGGACACTGACATACTCAGTGGCCACAGTGTGGCTGATGAGCATACTCATCAGCCACACTGTGGCTGGATGAGCAGTGTCCCCACCTCAGAGCTGTCAGTCCCTTTCTTGGGCCAGAAGAGTGACTGCTGGTCCTCTAAGACACAGATTTCTGAGCAAGGGTGGGAAGAAAGCCTAACTATAAGGGATCCACCACTGCTGCAGTAGCACAAATGCCTATGAAAGCTTCACCTTTGTACATTACAGCAAGGCAGAAGGCCCAGCAACCCACCACAGAGCCAAAAGTCCTTTTTTATCACTTCACTCCTCTGCTGATGCTGTCTGAGAGCTCAGCAAAACTCCATGCCACAAATAACAGCCTAGCTGCTAATGATGGGGTAGAGTTAAGTGTGTTCATCCCTTGTTGTCCCATCCTGATGCAACAGAAATTCCTGCTAGAGGTGACCTGAGGAAGTCAAGTGAGCGGGATCCTGTGACCCTTTACTGAGGTACTTGCCAAACTAAAGAATTTCAGTGGTGGTGCTATGATATGATCTTGAATGGAGACCAAGAGGAGGAGCTGTCTGTAAGAGCCAAGCAAAACACTGTGGGCACACAGGAGAAGGAGCACTGGAGCTCGTCTGCATGGTTTTCTTTAAATAGGCAGTTCCAAAAAGCTCCAGTGATTTTCACAAGGATTAATACAGTCCTATTAATACAATCCTGCCTAATACTGATGAATCATCCATCCTGAGATCCATTTCTTGGATCCATAAGTTCATGGAAGACATAAGCCAGAGCAGGGAAACTCTCAGAGCTTCAGCCAGCTCTGCAGCAAGGCCATAGCCCAGAGCATGATGCTACCAGCAGCTCAGGTCCTGCAGCATGAGAGGCAGGCCAGGGAGGCTGGGGATCAGCCTACTGCTGCCAAAGACAGGACTGCAGGGAATCAGTCTGTCTCATCAAGGGGAAGGGCATGCAAACAAGAACTGAGAGAGAAAACGAGAAAGAAACCACAGAAGGAAATAGAAGGCAATGTCTAGGGCAGGAGACCAAGCAGGGCACAGGTAAGGAAAAGAGCAGGGTGGGGAATGGTAAAAGGACTATGATGAAGGAAGAAAAAGAGATGGATGAGCAGCAGACCTGCTCAGTCCCAGGAAAGGATAACAGAACCCCTTGCAGTTGTCTGTCCCATATCACTGCACAATGCTTCAAGCCTGTATTTCTACTGCAAGGTTCTCACATACCCTCTGGAATGGGCTTTCCCCCAAGAAGACTCAAAAATATACAAGCAGTGCTATTTTAAACTTCATGATGGGAATGGTTAAGAAGTCATAATTCAAAAATCTGGGACAGCAATACTGCCTTTGCTGTATGGTTTACAGATCCAAAGAGAAGAGGCCTGTACTCTTTCCTGTGGGGAAAGATGCTGAACAGCTGTCAAAAAGTGTGACAAACTTTTGCTTCTCTGTTACAAAGCCAGATACATTGCTGAATACATCAAAACCAACAAAACTATCATGAATTTTTTGTACAAGTATTTTTCAGGTTTTTGAGGGGGAGAAAAGATCCCACATCATAGTATTCATTTTCAAATAATGAAAATGCTACACTTTTCNTATATATATAATCCTTCTTCATTTCCCCCCTGTCCTAAAAGCCTTGTAAAAAATATTTCTCTCCCTGTCCTGTGGATGTTCTCTTCTTCATAATGAGTATTTTCATTATGCAGAAAAAAGTGGTTTGCTATAATTTCATCCAATGGCTGAAAAAAGGCATATATGCTCAGCTGACAGCAAAAATGGAAAAATGAAACTTTTTTTTAAAATAGAGGTAAGCTGTGAAACAGAAATTTGGAAAATATAACTTCAGTGAATCTTGTTCCAGTGGGAAACAACCTGTATCTCTGGTGACCCCTGAAAATATAAAGGAAATAACTTGTTTAATTCTGGGAACTTCAGATTCAGGACTTTTCCGAGTTATGAATCCAAATGTCACTTCCAAAACTGAGTTAAATTGTGTTCCTTTTGCTTTCTAAGCTCTGTGTTTTCCTGAACAACCAAGAAAGCTATGAAATGACCTTAAAATGAAAAAAAAAAAAAAGAAAAAAAAAAGGTGCACTTAGACCCCACCAAGAACTCTCTCCCCTGTTCCCCCACTCCATCCCTCAAAACCACACAAAGCAAAGCAACCTCTTGGTCCAAGATCACCCTACCCTCCCTGGCCTCTGGATGGCAGAGTCTGGAAGAACACCATCTCCCCAGCCCCACGCTAAATGCTCTGACAGCTGCCAGCACAGCTGGCCCAGGAGTGTCCCCGTCCTGCCTGGGCTGGGGCAGAGCTGTGCCCTTGCTCCTGGGCTGCCAGAGCTCTGTGCTGCTGCTCCCTCCCAGCACTGACCTCATCTCCCAGCTCTTCAGCCTCAATGATGTGTGCACGTGTGTGTATGCTCACATTTACTGACCTGCACACACAGGTGGATTTATACACATCCCCCAGCAAAAACCCAGCTTACAAGGAGTCAATTATCCACTGAGAGACTACTACTACAGAAGTTACTCAAAGAATAAATAATAAACTTGTTCCTTTCTGTGCTAGTTCTCTCCATGAAACACATGCCTGTGATATCTTTTTTTTCTTTATTTAAACAGCAGAAGGCTGTCTAGTTACATTCTTGTTTCACTTTCAATATTCTTCAGCCTCAGTTAATTTCACAGGCCAGGGAACAGAGATGATTCTATGATTCCACTGGATCTGCCTCAATGGGATTCTTTCCACCCTATTTCCCAGATGTACATTTGATTTTTCTTATGTTATCCCTGATACAATAATCCTTCAGCTTGATGTTTTACATTGCCTCTTTTCAGCCCCTTGTTCTCCCCACAGCAGAGCTGGAAGGCAAGGAACTGAGGATCCCTGTTCTGAGCCAGCCCCCTGCATGTTTCTTGACCATGCTGGGTAACAGAGGCTCTGTTGTGCTCTGCAGTGATAGAAATGTCCCAGCCAAGGGAGTGAAAGGCAGAGGATAGATTCATATTATACAATGTTAGTGCTATCAAAATACAGCTGGACCTAAAGAGCCTATTCAGAAGCTCTAGGTCGTGCCTAAAAAGTAAATAAGGTGTCTCAAGCACAGCTGCCTTGAAAATGCAGCTTAGTGAAACATTTAACACCCTTCTACAAAGTAGTATAAGAAGCTGGGTTTGTTCTCTTGATTTCCTTATGTGCCAAAAGAAAAATGGAAGAGATTAAACTTTAAATACTGATGCAGCATGTTTGGTTAATGACTAGACAAATGGCATAATATTTTGCCAAAAGCAAGAGACATGCAACTTACTGCCCTAGCTGATGCAAATTAGAGCTACTTTTAAAGTCTGTCATTAGGTGTGAAAGCTACCCAGGCAAACAAGCCTGGGCATCTGCACCAGCCCTATCCCCAAAAAAGCACTTTATGGACCCTATTGCTGTAACTCTATAATCCCCTCACCTGAGAGCCAAGGTGATGAAATGTATGGACTCTGCCCACAGGGGAAAGAGAGATGCTGTTGTGTCTGCTTAGCTCTCATGTTACAAAAAAACCATTGCAGAAAGCAAAGCCTTGATGTGAAACAGCTAAAAGCAGCAGCACTCAGTTCTTAGGGAGTTGTCCCCTCAGAATAACAAAATAGAGACAACCATAACAGTGCCAGGCTCACATGGGGCAACAGTGAGAGCTCTGAACTAAGCCAGTGACCCAGGGACAGTACACAGACATCTTTGTGGCTCTGAAAAGCACAAACTCCCTGCTGCCTCCCAGGAGGAGTCTACTCCTGACCTACTTTTGGCCAATAGACTTCACCAAGGCAGGACATACTCCTTGCCTATGTATAGGAGATGACTAAGAAAAGTGTCTGCACACAATTCAACCCCAACTTGTTCTCCATTAACCTTGCTATGATTTGTTTTTTCATCATCTGTACACTTCATGATTTCTCAGTAATCATTGAACTCCATTATTAAATCCAAGAAACATTAAAAATGCTTAATTTTTAGCTTTACAGGAATGTGAAAAGAAACAAGCTTATGAAAATAAAAAAGATGGGCTGATTGTGAGGGAAGAGCATTGCTGCTACTGCCAGAGGAGTGATACCAGTGCATTTGAGATGCCTTACCTTATCCCCTGGCTGTGGTCTCATAAGAGAGACTTGGTCATAGCCTCGTCGAACCAAAGCCCACAGTGCATCAAGTTTACCCTGCAATTTAAAAAAAAAAAAAAAAAAAGATATGACCAAGAAATATGGTAAAAATAGCATGAGATTAAGCAACAAGTGGGTTGGCACAGCTTTTCTGTATTAAGCTGTCTGCACACACACTGGTCCTGTACCCTGGCCTCTGTACACTTTATTTGGACAACCAGAAGAACTCCAGTGGGGCAATATCAAATATGCAGTGAGGATGAGAACAGATTAATGTGAACAACTCCCTTAAGAAGCACAATTAGACAGGTATTACTTTGAAGTGCTAATCTTACTTTAGGTGTTACAAAAGGCAGAACAAAAGTACCATACAGATAGGAAGAGAACCAAAGCATGGATAAGCAGCCAGAAGAATACCTGCCTAGGCAGGCTTTAAAATTCACAGATGCTCTCCAGAAACATTCAAGCACTGTTTAACTGCTCTGTGAGTGAGCAGGGGAGGGGGGAATTCATCCCACAAAGCACTGTTTTGGGACGTGGCCACAGATTCCTGGGATGAACATGGTATGCTGCAGCCTTAACTGTGCTAGCCCTCCAGCTTCCTTCTCTGCAAGCAGAGATAACAGCTTTTCCCTGCCTTTAGGGTTGTCTGAGGATACATACATTAAAACATCAGATATTATAATGACATGGGAGAATTGAGGGTGAAAAATGGGGAGACTGAGTGACTTGCCCAAAAACCAAACACTACTGCCTTGTGGTTGAACTAAGGGGAAACAGATCTGGATCCCAACCCAAGCCCTTAGCCACAATGCAGTCAAAGCAAGGACAGTGCCCTTTTTCTGATCCTTTTCTACACTGCCTTGAGATGGCAGAAAACAGCATATGCCCTCCCTAAGGTTCAAGGGATCTGCTGTTGCACACCAGGCAACAGTACCTGAAAAGACAGTGTGAGCTGAGGAAAGGAAGATCTCTGCTCGCACCCTCTACTCTTCTCAAAAAATTATGGCAACACAGTGCCGAGTGAAATACACATTCCAAAATCAGGCAAAGGTGAGGATTAATGGCCACTTTTCTAAATAGGCTCTCTCAGCTCTGCTGAAAGAAAAGCTGTGCTAAGAAAGTGGGATATAGTATCTTACATGATAAAAGAGACTTGCTAAAATGGAGGGTCAGACACCTTACCTTGATTGGAGTGTACCATTTTCGCTGGGAAGGTGGTTTTCTCACATGGGGCTTCTTTGGCTTGGGTTCCCATGGCTCATACTCCTGTTCTGGCAACTTAATAATAGCATTTTTGGGTTTCTCCAATTTTGCTCCTTCCTCTGTTGACCCCTTGTCTCCCCATCGCACCTGATGTCAGGAGAGCACATTGTAAGAAGACACTTCAGCAGTCCCCACCAGCAGGTAGTTTCCACAGGTATTAATCTAGTTCCCATCAGATGACCAAGTGCTATCAGAATTAAGTCAAATTTATGAAAACACCAAACTCCTACCATAATCAGAAATACACATTTAAGAATAAAATAGTCTCATTTAAAAACTGCTGGAACTACTAGCCTTTGCACATTCCAGTAATCTAAGGTGTCACGGCAATTCACAGCATCTGGGGAAGATAAGAATCATTAAGGCTGGTAAGAGCTCTAAGATGATTGAGTTAACCCAGCACCACTGAACTGTATCTCTAGTGCCATATTCACACACCTTTTCAACACTTCCATGGTGATTCCATCACTTCCCTGGACAGCCTGCTCCAACTCCTAATTACTCTTTCAGTGACAAAATTTTTCCCAATATCTAATATTTATCAATATCTGATTTTGTTGTCTGACTTAGCTCAAGCAGAAAAGTGACTGCATTCAAGAACAATATATGATCCATGGTGTCACAGTCAGCATGTACTCTCAGCATCAAGGATAAAATTCTTCCAAGGAAATTGGTCAAGGATATTAAAATGCAATACTTCATCTGCAGTTTTGCAGGAACTTGCTGAGAAGCCTCCCCTTCCACAGAAACCAGGCACTGCATAGACAGCACCCTCAAATATAAAACCAGTGTAGCTTTGCCCAAATTTCCTCTGACAAGAGAACTGGTTGCAACTGCACCAAAGGTTTGACCCACGAGATTAAAACTTCTTTTGGTGCTCATCTCATTTCTTAACCTGCAAATTTGCTCTGGCTCATAATGCTAGATTCATTTAATTATTCATGCAAATGATAGCAGCTTGATGCCTGTTACTTGGACAGCAGGTGAAAATTAGGTACACAAGCCCTGATTAAATCCTGGTCTCCACTCCTCTTCAAAAATCACATGGAAACATAGTGGTACAATTTTCAATTAAATGTGCTGGGGTTTAACACTAAAGAATAAGCCAAATACCTCCATCCTCTTAATCCCACCAACACCTCGACCTCCATAATAAGATGCATCCACGGTTGGCCACTTCTTCTTTGGCAATCCATCTTCATCATCTGAGTCCTGAGGGAAAGACAGGGAGATATTAATGCTGCTCTCACATAAAAGCTTAAACTGTAGAAAACAGCTGAACATCCTCTGGTCCAATCCTTGGATATCTGGCTTTGTGTATTATGCTTATTTGCTGACAAAAACCAAGAAGGTCTCTTGTCTCTGCAGCAGCAATTTTAACTAAGGAAGCCAGAGAGGATTGCCTATTTCTCTGTCCAGGCTGCTTTTATTCAATCAAATATGCATTGAGCTCCAAAACTTCAACTGATTTGTAAGGAAAGGCAAAGTATAGATGAATTGTACATATACTGGCTTGCCACTGTGCTATGCAGAAAATGCAGTTATGAGTTAGCCTAGAGAAATAATTTATTAATCACACATTTAGAACTTAATGTCACCTAACAGAGGAAAAAAATAGCAACCACTGTTGAGTTTTTTAACATGGGCATCAGACCCTTTTCTCATGGCAGCTGTAACCAGTTATTCTACACTATTAGATGCTTTATGGAGTCTGGCTCAAGCTGTACAGTTTGGAATAAGGTTCAGACAGGAGCATCTCACAGTTGTTAGGGAGATCAGAACCAGAGCAATCAAAGACTGAAGATTATTTTTCTGGAACATGCGAGAGTCTGAATCAGGAATTAACTTCAGGTTCATTTTTCTGTTCTTGCCTAACTAAAAGCTGGCAAAAGGTTCTGGTTCAACAAGCCTGGGAACACATCTCCAGTTCTATCATCTTAGGCCAAGAGAAGTGACTGGGACTTCTCAGACCCCATATCATTACACTAAGTCAAAGCACCTGAAAGTCCCAGCCTGACACTCTCCAAGTACACACAGAGCTGAGGAGAGGGCACAACAAGCCTCCTACAATATTTCCTTCATTCCTCAAAGAACTATACCTCATGCTTATATGCAGACATGCATGCTGCTCTTGGACTGGCCATGCACAGTGCTCTCTGCTAATGTTCCTCACTACAAGTATGTTTCTAGAAACACTACCTAAACTTACTTTTTAATTAAAAAAAACAAATAAAAAATAACTGAAAGCCAAATACTATATAAATTACTGTTACATTACTAGATGGCATTTTCACAAAATTGCCCTACATGTTTCTGTTGGCATGGAAAAGGAATTAGGAGCCCAAAAGACAGTAACAGCTTTTTGAAACCATGCTTTAATTTTTGTTTGTATTTACCTCTTAGGTTATGCCATGCAGAAAGGTTATTCAGTGACATGTGGTCTTTCAGCTACAGTTCAACAGGTCAGTTCCTCCTGAATTCTTTAGTATGGCCAGGCAAGACTAGAGCTGACATTTGCATTAACTAGTAAGGGGAGTTTGAGTTTGGGGTTTTTGTTGTTGTGGTTTGGTTTTTTGGTGTTTGTTTTACCTTTTTTTTTTTTTGTTCCTGTTATTTTGTTTTCATCCTAAATTGGGGAAATAAATACACAACGAAGGTATTGTGGTTTGGTGTTGGGTTTGGTATCATTTCAGTAAGCTTTTTTTTGAGAAACAAAATACAC
Organism: Peucedramus taeniatus; assembly: GCA_013400575.1. NCBI lineage: Eukaryota > Metazoa > Chordata > Aves > Passeriformes > Fringillidae > Peucedramus > Peucedramus taeniatus. The sequence continues at coordinate 168,793 of WBNO01026731.1, read as the reverse complement.
AAATTTTATCCCATTTCATGCCAATCTAAACCAGTACCCAGTGAACTGCATCAGCATTTTAAATTATTTTATATTTGATTTCATTGTAAACATGAGCACTATTCAAGATACTCTGCCTCTTCCATGCAATGTAACACATTTCAAGAGTTCATATCTAACAGCTCTTACTGCTGGCAAGCTTGACTCTAGCAGGACAGAGCCAATAGAAACAGCTGATACTTTTCCAGTTGATAAAGGATTTATACCAAATATCCTCTACACTGAACACACAGCAAAGCAATATTAACAGTTACCACATGGAAATCTAATGCATGTGCTTTAGAACATGTTTACACACCTATATTCAGTTTAATAGTAGCAATACCACACTCTATCAGCTGAAGGGCAGGTCACCATACCTAGGGAGCCTAATACTAAATGGAACTAAATGAATCACACAGTTACAGTTATTACAATGCACGATTATTTCAACTCATACTGGATAAAGACAAGGCCAAGAAAAGGGATGGATAAGATCTGTATTCTGTGTTATTATTCCTGGAGGCTTACATCAGTTCATTCTCTTTGACTGCATTTAAAATCACAAAGCATCTGGAACTTCTGCAGGGCTGTGATGCTCTCCGAAACCTCCTTCAAATGCAGCATGGCTGCAACTGCAGGCTTTGTGATAGCACCAATCACACTAACCCCAGCATGAATTCTGGTGCACATTCTGAAGTTAAATTGTCACAGTGTTGCTGCTCAGGACAAGTAGCAGGATCACATAGACACTAGTGGTGGCCTCTAGCAACCCCAAAACAGCAGCTGTGGTTGCCTCCTTACATTCATGCCAAGTTACAGCAAGTTAACAGTAAGCTGTAAGCTTCTCTTGTGGGTTAGGCAAGTATTTTTCCATTATATTAATTGTCCATGCCTAGGAAAGAAATAAAGGCAGGCATAGGTTTTCTCTGGAGGTGCTTTTATTTACTACTATTATTTTCATGAAACTAGTATGGTGAAACTAAACTGAGGTCAGGGTCAGTGAGTTACTGTCCCCAAAAGAGCTAAATACAATCCTGCCTCAAACAACTCAAAACCTAAATGGAGAAAGGCTAAATGTCCTTCCAAAGGTCACTCTGCAGAAGAGCCACAGCCAGGGCAGGCTTTTGTCTCCCCTCCTGTAGCAAAGCCACAAGAATGTGGCCTTTGCTGTCCTTTTTTCCAGCTGCCAGACTGTTCCTTATTACCAATCTGGGCTAAACTCTTGCTGAGAACAATGGCAGCTTTACTGGAGGAGGGACAGCTGTCAGCACAGTTTGAGAAGCAGAGATTTGCTTACACACCTGTTTGATGCACAGCAGAAGGAACAAAATACCATAGGAACTGTTGGCCTGTGGATTTTTGAGTTATGCAACTGTTTTCACCCTGGATGGAAGCAGTTTTGCTGTATGTATATAAAGAGGCCAGAAGGCAGAAATAACTGTCCTGACCCAGAGGACTTCCTCTCACAGCCTTTAAGGTGTCATTAAGACACCTACAGGGCTGACATCCCTGGGCAGCACAGCACACTACAGTGGCTGCAGGCAGTGCCACAGCTCAAAAACACAGCAGACTTACAGGCTCTGGAGGCGGTGGTGGAGGCGGCTCCTTGATCACCTGGCATAAACAAATAATGGAGAAATCTGAGACAATGGTAGGGTTCAGCCATCTCAATACTATGTCCTCCCTGCTTTCTTGCCCCTGTCACAAATGAGTCACTCTGCTTCATTCCCCCCCTTCCTCTCATTAGCCCCATTGAAAATGAACACAGATGAGATGAAAAATACCATATAATTACCAAGTTAGTGCAAAGATATTATCTCAGAATCCTCAGGTCCTCTGAATAAATTAAAGAAACCCCAACCAACAAAATGCAAAAAAACCCCTAACTCTTGCCTTTAAAGAAGACTGTAACAGCTTATACACACATTAGTAAATCAATTCCATTACACTTTTATGCAGCAGGTTTCAAAGCTGGTTTAAAGGAGCTCTTGATCACTACAAAAACTTAAGTCACATCCATGAGCTTATTTAAAATTCTCATTCAATGTAAAAATCACATGGGCCTTGAAACAATCAAAAACACAGACAGGAGTAACTTCAACATGCACTTTAAGCAAATTGTTGAATCAGGGCTTCACAAATGTGGTGGTTTTTTAAAGCAAGGTTAACCACCCACTCCAACACTAACTCTGTGCTTTGGCAGAGAATAGATGAAGCCAAGTCAACAGAATAAAAAGACTGCACTTACCACTGTGCAGCAAAGGGGCCAAAACCACCACAGAAGTGCCAGAGCCAGCAGCAGAAAGAGAATCAGAAGAGCAATGAAAAGGATGGTCCCAGTCAGCTGCAAACAAAATGATTATTTCTGAGTTACCTTTGTATGCCTCAAAGAAAGCAGAAGTCCTGAAGTTACACATTTAGAGTCAGCTTTCACTCACTATGAGGTCTCAGGTAGATTGTGCAGTCAATCACTATCATCATTAGGACCACATCAGTGTCTGAGGTCACAAAACCAGGGAAGCATTTCCTCTTTACAGTTTATAGCCCACTAGATTCAAGAAGGTTAAACTTGTATATCACCCCTTCTGGACAAGCCCCTAACTACTGTCAGAATGGCACTGCAAACTGCATGACCACAGACCCTCAGGTGTGCAGAGTAACCTTTCATTCTAGAGATGCAGAATATGCAAATGCTGATATTCAAAGAATGGGAATGTTGGAGCTTAGACCTTATGGGTAACTGTTCACATGTCAATATCATAGAACAGAGCACAACTTGCTCAGTGCATCAGCTCCCAAGCCTGCCTGTGTTGCCTCTTGACTCAAACCACTCACACAACCTTAGCCTAGGTGATTATGTAATCACTCAGTAATGCTGTTTGTTCTTGGTATGCTTCTTAGAGCTTCTCTGACTATTTTAAAATGAGATACTGTAATCATTATCTTAAGCATTTCTGATTCTTATATCCACTGACGTCCCTTGCAGAGAACAGTGAGACTCTGAGGATGCAGAGCTAAGGGTCTATACCTTCAAAATCAAAGTCAAATTTTCTTTGAAATTACTAGAAACAAAAAAAACAAAACAAAAAAAAATAAAATCAAGTGTTAACACTTGAAATTAGCTTTTCAGAGCAACTGAGAATCAGAGAATCACAGCTCTGATTTTTCTGTGTAAATCTTGATGGATCCTTTGCACTTGGAGCATTTCATGCATTCAGAAGAAATATTAATTCTCTATTGCTCTGATGACTACAGGAATCAGGTTTTCATATGTTGCTTGCTTCCTGCAGAACATACGGAACACATGCCTTTTAGAAAGTAAACATTTGTTTCACATGGGCAGTGGAATGCTGAGACATGCCCTGTCCTTGGACTGTATTGGATTCTGGAATGATATTGAGCTCTGGTGTTTCAGCCAATTTTTTTTTCTTTTTTAATATACGCTGGGAGAAGAAACCTCTTCAATGATTTTCAAAATTTGAGAAGAGGTTCAACTCACCAGCAACAGAGATATCAGGGAACAGGAAAAACTTAGCAGGAAACTAGAGGAATGCCTGGGGCTAGGAAAATGTGAAAAGAGCTTGAAGAAAGGTCTGTCAATCAGGCTGAGGAAAGAGGAGTTGGCTAGAGAGGAAGCTGTAAGATATTTTCAAAGGATAGGTGGAAGGATAAAGGGAAAGAAGCCAAATTCCAAAAGCGATTTCTGTATGATAAAGTCCATGAGATTCACCTTATTAAATCTGAAACTACTTGCTGAATTTCCATGATACCAGAAACTGATGCTTAGCCCCTTCTTACAACAGGGATTCCCTTCACTGTTCTAAGTGCATTTGTTTTCCCCTCAGACAATGAAAAGGCTGAGTGTGGAAAGCACCAGCTGGTAAGAGCATTGCAAAGTCCTGGGGAGATCCTGAATGACCAACTTAGGTGGTACCTGGTTCTCTCTCAGGCCAATTCCTAGAGCTGTCAGGACTGACACATTCAATATGGGACTAAAACAAACACAGCTCCTATTCCATGTTTTTAAGCAGGTAACCCAGTATCTCCTATCTGTGTCACAGCACTGCCATCCCTACACTGCTCTGTGGCTTTTTGTTATAGATGCAACAAACTGACCCGTTTTAGGATATGCTATTTGGCTCACCTTCATTTGGCCAGGGAGCAGCTGGATTGCTCCAAAATGTGCCAGACACTGCTCAAACAAGTCCTGTCAGAGGACACAGTACCCAGCTGCAGCTCAGTGCTAAGCCCCCCTCTCTGTCCCTCCCATGGCTCCATGTACAACTAATCTGGAAAGCAGATACTGAACGAGAAATGAATTCTCAGTAAAGTCAGTTTGCTGAGAAAAGCATGACTAAAAATCAAGCACAACTTTAAGAAATATTGCTGCACTCCTTAAAAAACAAATCCAAACACAGTAGCAATGCAGTACCCCTGCTACTATTACTCCAAACACACGACCTCCTTGTTTTGTATCCTTTGTTTCTAGGCATCACTTTCCCATGCTAACTGTCCATATAAATTGCTGAGACATTTGCCAGCAGTAGCTCAGGAGCTGCTGGCAGCAAGAAGCTAAAGTCTTCTTTTAATGATTTTAATGATACAAAGCACCATAGTGAAGCTGGACTTTGAAAAGAAAATAGCAGACTTCATGCAGCTGAACAGAAATAAGCACAGGGATCACACAGAGGCTTTCGGATTATAGTGAAGATACTTACTGTACAGAAAAGACAGAAGGACCAGCTGGGGAGGAGAGCTGAGCAGGCCAGCTGACTGCCACCCACAGAAAAGGAAACAGGAGGAGAAAGGAAATGGAGGGAGTCTCTAAAACGAGAAGAGTGAAATGCATGAAATTAAGACAAAGTTGGAAACTGAACTGCCAACCTCCCTGTTTATGGGACAAAACAGGAGTGAGACAGTATTTTTCTATCAGCTTCAAATCAGGCTTCCTTCCTCCTTCACATTCAATCTGCAAGAGGCTGGTCAAAAACTGTCAGATTAACATGACATTCTTCTTTTTATCCTAAGGCTACCAAAAGGAAAAGCTTCTTCCATCCATGCTCTGGCCTTTAGGAACCCTGGTTACGGTTGACACTTCAGTCTTCATCAGAAATAGATTACATATGGGTAACTAAATGCACCAGTTAACACTTGTGTTTCACTGCAGACTTGAAAGGTTTTACTGTACCTGAGGTAAAAGAGTGGAATTAAATGTGAAAATATCAGTCCTCAGTATGGAAAATACGGAAGAAAGTTTTAGCAAAATAGAAATAATCCCATAAAGAAACAAACATATCTCTGCTACATTGTGTCCCTACAACCCAGACTACTCCAGCATTCTGGTGTGATTATTTCCCACCTTCATTGCTGCAAACATCAGAAAATTAGATTTACGAGTTCCAGTCGCCTCTGTCTGCATTCCTGCCCTTCTGTTCTCCAGCTGTCAAAATGGCCAACAATGATTACAAACCAATATGACAGCATTTGGCATAGGCTATAAAAGTCCTTTTGACACTAATAACAATGATACAAACTGCTATCAGGTACTTCAGCCAACTTGGTTTAGACCACAAGCACAAGGTCACATATTTAATTACTGTACTTGCTCACAACAGCTATGGGCATTGCCTATTTTTATCCCAAGGTGAGGAAGACAACTCTTTATCTATTAGTCAGTTTCCTAATTTTGTTTATGTGATTCTAAAAATTAGATTCTGATAAAGGACCACTTCTAGCTGTTTGTCCCTGACACTCTACCTGGTCTTTTGAACCACATGATGCAGGACAGACATTACTGTCCTTTCCCTCTGTGGCCTTTCCAGATACAAGTCCTACCAGTTGTGCCTTTTACCCCAGATCCCATCAGGGACCCCAAGGCTCAACAGAGTGTTGCTCCCTGATGCTCCTTTGATCATTTTCTCAGATCTCCTTCTGTTAAGTTTTGAGGATCTCTGTCCTGAGGTAGAAATGGGTAAGGTGCCTCCTATTCTAATTTTTTACTCATAAAAATCTATTGTAATCTATCCACCATCGATAACAATTTGATCTTAAGTAGCCCTGGTTATTTTCCCAAGAGAGGGAGAGAGTAGCCCTGGTTATTTTCCCAAGAGATTCCCTGCTGGGATCAGTCAGCAGCAGTGCCACAGAAGCTGCAGAGAGGTCAGGCTCACTCAGGGAGGCTTTGCCTGAAGAACAACCACTCCTTTCCAAGGTCTCATGGTTCCTCTGTCAAGCCCCATTGGAATTACTTACACAGTGTGTGCTGGTGATGCTGACAGAGCTGGAGATGAACGTTAGCCCGTTGTTCATGCTGACTTGTAGGAAAACCACCCTAGAGCACAAAGCAGATATGTTTATTTTTAGCGTTGTCTTTACACCCATTGTTACCTTTATTCTGTCTCTGTTTTAAGCATTGGTTTATGAGCATGCATGGATGCCCTGTTGAGTCAGGGCATTTTCATGGCCTCAGGCACTCACCTGCATTTGCCTCCCTGCTTACCCAGGAGCCACCCTTTTTTTGTTACCTTTGTTGAGCTGGGACATATGCTCTTTATTAAAAAAACTCTCATCCCACCTGGGGCAAAGGGCACCAGGACAGTGAGTCATAACAGAATACCTCAGACAATAGCAATACCACTGTACATAGCACAAGAAACTTTAAGAGTTTTTTGTTTATTTAAAGAAACCCTTCTGTCAATGAATCAGAGTGTGTTCTTTTGTATCCAGGCAAATCCAGAACACCTGCACTGAGATCAAGAAGGGTAAAAAACACTGAAATGCCAGTGAAATTCAAGAAGAATCTTCCCTAGCCATTCTCCAATACCAGGATAAGGATCCAGGGGGAAAAAATTAAAGTAACAATTAAAAAAATCCTACAAAACCCCACCAAATTAATTTTCTTCACTGACAAATACAAAAGGCAAGGGAGGCATTCACCTGTAGCCCCAGTACAGGATTTAAGCACCCACAAGATCGCCTAGGGAAAAGGTAGGGCATTGTGCCATGTCTCCCAGAAGTCTACAGGATTAAAAAGGCTGAAAAATATCAACACTAGACATAGCAGAGCAAAATACAGGAAGCAACATATACAACAACAACACAGGAATTCAAATCAAGCATCTCCTTTCCATCAAAATTAAAAGTCTGTTTTGAATTTAATTACCTTTTGGTCTGAAACAACAGGATCTAGGAAGAGAGGAGGAATCACCATTCTGTGATTCTATGATATGGGGCCATGGTCCAAGAAGACCTTTGGTTAAACTGTGCTGCAGACCCAACATTAAATAGAGCTACATAGGCTCATACGAGGAAAGGATTTGGCACAAAGGAGATGGCTGCAATATGACACACATACACACAAATTTACAACCTCTTCACCCTCTCAACACATGCTGGAAAGCAATACTCACTGTCCAGCATCTTCTATCACTGGGGCAGGGCAAAGTAAGTATGTATCGTGAACAAAAGTCGGCTTTTCATCTGAAAGGAAATGAATATAACTATCAGAGATGAAAAAATTAAATTGTTTCAAGCAGGCCACCCCCTTGGGAAGTGCTGATACCAATGACAGCCACAGATGAACTCAATATATTGGCAAGTACCAATACTCACCACTGGTGCTGATTACAAATCCAAGTACTAGAATAACCATTCATGTTGATGCCAACGTGATGGTATCAGGCTAGAGATGCCACAGCTAAGAATTGGACATTTATCTCTGTTCCTGACACAGTGATCAGCCATTTGGAATTCAGATCTGAGCAGTATTCATCATGTCTATCTGAAAATTACATGCTCTACTCGCACTGAATAGTCCAACCCCTCAAGTTATTCAAGGGCTCAAAAGTTTAGGGTTCAATTTTTGTCTACCCATGTCCAAATACACACAGAAGAGAATCCAAGGCTGTCTGAGCCCAAGCAAAAGGAAGGAGAGAGATAGGATGGAGCTGAAATGGAAAAATACTGGGGGGGAAAAAACCAAACCCAAGAGGTGGTTGGTCATTTACAGGAAACAGGCAGAGAGGGGCCATGACTGGTGTTATCATGAGGATCTGCTCTGCACTAGCTGCTTCTCCTGGACCCAACCTCCCCTCTGTGGCAGCATCATCTTTAAACAGGCCACATTTACAAGGGTTTGGTGCAGATAGAGTCAAACACAAGGGCACACATCTTCCCACCTCCTTGCATTCCACTGCTCCATGATTCAGCAGTGTTAATCCTGTCACTTTCAAAAGTCACATCCAGAAAGCCAAATCCTATGAATACAGACAGGAGGCCCAGCAGTAATCCTGCACTGCCACTCCACCAGAAGTGTGTAAGCTGAGGCACAAGAGCAGAGACACCACTCCAGTGACTATAGCTTAGCTCTGAATGGCCAGCAAACACCTGTGCTGCCAGCCTGGAGAAAGAGTGGTCTACAAGAGTCAAACCTAAGGGAATAAAGGGCTGATAAAGGCCTTTATCTTATTTACTTTTGGGGCTTGTTTACTTTTTATGTAGAAAAAAAATTAACTCAAGCAACAACAGATGTAAGAGTTGTTCCTTCATGCTTCACCCACTTCAAGCACACCTGAAGACAGAACTCATTTCCCTCCCTTGGCAAACATAAGGGCATAGAAATCAGTGATATGTTTTAGGGAGGGAAAAAAAGCCATCACAGATCAGCATCTCATCACAACATCTGTTGCAAACTTAACCCAAGGAAAACAGCATGGATTTGGAATAGAATCAGAGTAGTTTTCCTCCTGTGTATTTCCAGGCCCAGGTCAACACTCACTGTGTGAAGCCCAGTCAAGGTGCTAATGGTTGGGGGTCAGGGAAAAAAAAGCAAAAAGTCTGTCTAACTGATAAACCACAAAAAACAAATCCTGGTTAAAGCATAACTGTAAGTGGAATAAATGCAAGACCACCAGAGCTGACTGACTTCAGCATCAACACAGACAACTGGGATGGGAAATGAAGGAGCAATTCATGTGTTCCCTCTTGTAAGTTAATTCACTGCTTGGGAAGGCACCAGTCTGGCCACGACAGCATATGAAAGCCTCTACTGTGCTCAGGCCACAAGGGTAGCATATATGAAATGGGAGCAGAGCTCCTCTCCCCATACCATATTTCACTCTGCCAGACACACACAGCTTCTCAGGAATGAGAGAGGACTGTTGAGAAACTGGACACTCCATCTTTTTTTGGCCATTCAGTCCTTTGCCTGGCTACTGAGACAGCAAACAAAAGACCCTGGTCAGCACAGCAATGACAGGGAGCTTCCATGTTACACAATCGCTGGGATGGGACCAGCAACTGGTGTCAGAGAGGAGCAGAGCGTGCCTGGGAGGCCTGGCTTTATGGAAATTGTCTCCTGAACTGGTGACTAAAAGCTCTGAAAACACCACCAGGGGATCAAGATGGCAATATTTCTTTTTACTGATGCTGATGGATAAGGGAATAGGAAGCAATTATAAGTTTCCATCTTAAAACCTGGTCCCCAGTCCTGTCTTGCTGCATGCAGCACCCACATGCATCACTGCAAGAGTGCTAAGGTCACTGTACAGCAGCGTGTCCCATGTATGTGCTCAATACACAATTCCCACAGCTCACTGCATTGAATAAAGGTGAATTTCAAGCTTCTTTTAAGTGCACACCTCTACCCCAGCTCCCTCTCACATCTGCTGCAAGGACTCCCCTTAACATGGATGAGAATTGGCCCGTGGCCCATGAGGTGACACAGCCACAGGGGTCACTGCAATCCTCCAGCCTGCACACTCACTGATAGTCAGGCTGTCATTGAGCTTGAAGCTGCAGAGCACCTGGTCGATATTTCTTGCATGATAAAAGCCGTTGCCTCTCACCACAACTTGAAAGGATTCTGTAAGCAAAAAACAGAAGATTTATTATTTATTCATTTATGAGAAATAACTCAAATACAGCTTTTCTGTTCGAGTGACCTGAATTAAAACATGACAGTTGCTGTTCTCTGCCCTATGCCTGAAATAAAACATCCACACACACTCCCTCTATTCAGCAGCAATGTCCAAGAGTGCCACAGTGGCATTAGTGCTTCAGAGTCTTCTCTTTGTCTCAAGTCAGCTCCCACAAGTATAACACAGAACTGCAATGCCTTAAAGGTGCCACAGTAAAACTAAGTCTGACTTGACTGATGTTATTTCATGGTTCCTCCATGGCTTTTGGGACAGACACCTTTGCTAACCACTTGTACCAGTCCTTCCTCCTAATCTTCAAGGCAGATGGCACTAGGCTTTCAGCAGAGTTCTGTTCAGGAAGATGCTGACACACAGAACTCCCCTCCCAAACCTCCTGTGACTCAAAGCTCTAACAACACAACAGTTTGCTATTCTTTCCTTCCCTTTTACTGTGCACAGGTGAAGCCCAACAAAGAGCCACAGTCCCCTTTCTGCTAGGGTGAGCCTGAATTGCCAAACTAGGCACAAGATGCACCAGGAGGGGAAGTGGCAAGTGAAACTTCCCTCTAGGACACAAAAAGCCACTGTGGCTGCTACACTGATCACAGACATAACATCTTTAATGCAGGCAGGTGGAGAGACACATTACAAATTTGTACTGTCCCCAGCACACTTTTGAAACTCCTTTTGATACTGCAGACAAGCAGGCAGCTGACAGCTGAGATTGCTGGCACACAGCAAGGGAAAGCACTGAAGTTGCACTTTCAGGCATGAATTTCCTACTTTAACCAAATCCTCCACAGGGCTCTCACACCAGCCTCTGAGCAGCATTTGAGATCAGCCCAATACAAGGGGTATAACAGCACAACACAGGAATAATTAGTCTTCAAGCTTCACATTGAAAAATATGAATAAATTACACAGTACTCCATTAGTAGTGAGTAAAACCATGAACAGCTGTACATCATCATTTATACTTTGATGAACATACTAAAAAGGAGAGCAAAAAAATGTTGGTAGGATTGAGGGGAGCAGTACAAGATTTTTAGCTACATAAGATTTGGCTTTTAGCAACACTCCATACAAGGCACTACCATGTTATTTGTATACTTTCGAGTAAGGAATCATTATTGGATAACACTACATGAAGCCCAAAGGTGGCTGAAATACATTCAGCCTCATCTGCCTGCACTTCTTTATTAAGCTACTGCAAGGCAAGTTAGCACAAGGACGTGGAATGCTTTACTTTTCTGTACAAACAGCTTGTTTTTGTCAAAAACACTCTCACTCACTGCCATTATCACTGTATTGACATCTAATGCAAGTCCAGGTGAATTGGACTGGGGCATTTACAAATTACAATCACACACTGGAAATCTACACTCTGGTTTCCATCGTGGTAACTTGCTCTGGAGCAGGGCTCTGAACTGACAAAAGCCACAAGGTACGTGGAAAACAAAGAGGATATTTTGGGAGGAGAAAAAGAAAGTATCTACTGGAGTGCATTATGAAATGAAACGTGTGCTTAGGTACCTTGCTGAAGAAAAACGGTAACATTTGAGATCTCAGTGAGCACACACCAAAAGCCAAATAAACAAATCAGCACCAGAATTTGGCCTCTTTTTAATGGGAAGGGTTTTACATCCTGGTTCTCACTGGGGGTAACGAGCATTTCTTTAAACAAATGAAAATTTACTGTAGGGCAGATTCATCTGCTTCTTACTCCAATAAGAATCTTGAGTTACTCTTAGTCAGATTCATGCCTTGAGCCATTCCACATCTAACCCAACTGCTATACTGAGAATTATGAGCATCCCTTTTTTTGCCAGCAGAGCTGAGAGTCATGACCAGCCCTGAGGGCAACTGGGCCTCTGCCCACCCACCAGAACTACCTGCCTGGGACCACACACTGGAAGACTTGCTTGTAACCAGCCCACTTCTCAGTGGTACAGAATATCCAGCCAAGATGATAGTTTTTCCCCATCTCAATTTTATATTTTAAAAGAAGCTTGCGGAAACAAAATTGCGCTTAAATTTTTCTTCCCCTTCTCATGAATTGATGGCCTTAAAAGGCAGCAATCACAAATTCTTGATTGGTGGCTGTTTCAGTGGCTTTAAAAGGATGCTGCAAGTAAGAAAATTTCAACATAAGACATCAAAGGTAACAGCTACATCTAGAAGTTTAGTCTTGTCAGGACAATTTACCTCTCCTGCCGTTCTTCTCACTGTGACTGCCACTCTGCACAGGCAGTTGTGAACAAGTGATTAGGTAGTAACCTGCCCACCAACACAGCTGAAAATGTACCAGACTTGCAGGGAAATGTAAACAGCTGGTACTGGGTTTGTTGCTGCTCAGCAGCCTGCCCCCTCAGTTGCTCTGGAGCATTAACGTGTTCTGGGTGATGCTCTGTTGAAATGGCTAACTCCATTTAATTTTGCGCCATGGCTCTGGCTGCGTCCTTTTCTTCCTTAGTTACTGTCAGATCGTGGATTGCAGCTTTTGACAAGACAGCGAAGGGAAAAAGGTCAGCACGGAAAGAGCCGGGCGGCGCTGGCAGCGAGAGGGAAGGTTGGAGCTGGTGTGCACTGGCTGCGCTGTCGGCTCCGCTTCTCTGCCTCTGATGAGGAGCTGACTGCTTGCATCCACACCTGGTACTTGATGTGGCCAGTAGGATGCCACATCCAACAAAGCCTTTCAATCACATCTGCGTACCATAAGCATAATCAAAGCAATGATGCTGTCAAACGGGATGTGAGGCACCTCTGATTCTGCACTGATAGCCTGTTTACAGGCTGCATGTCTTGGTCACTTTAAATCAGAGGGAACAGGAAGGATCCAACTACACTGCTCCACATCGGGGACAATGAATTTGCAGGGTCAAAAAGCATTAAACATCAGATAGCTGTCACCATATGACGAGATCAATTTGTAACTGGATTTGCCAGATAGCTTCGTCACAGAAAGCCAGAGTCCCAACTGGAATTGTCAACACATACAAATTGTTCCATTAGCATTTTACTAAACCTCTGGCAAGTCAAAAATGAAGCCAAGATCACCAGCAGTCACCAACACAGCAGTAACTATGAGAACACTTCCGAGGAGTGGCTCAGACCCTGCTTTAAGCCCTGATTGATCATAACTTGTTTCCACTGAACCACACAAAACCCTCACGATCTCATAGCAAATTGTAAAAATTATTAGCAATGCTAAATAAAGGCTAAACCAATTATCCCCTCCTCACTCAGATAAGTTTCATAACAAAAGCGTGGACAGACACACATTTCAAGGCTGTAAATAGACAAGTATCTTTGCTGGAGAATGTGATAATATATTGCACTCACTCCAAAGGTCTCTTATTTTTCAATTATAATTTTGAAATGAAAACTTCTATTATGTATAAACAAACAAACACTCCTAACCTAAGAGGAAGGGTGAATTTCTAGAAAATGTTATATTCTAATTTTCAGCCAGTGGGTACATGCACCGTGCAATTGTATATATATGTTGATGTAGGTTTCGACGGCTATATATCTTGACACAATACATTATCAGTAATGACCTAAATTTAAAAAGCATAAAAATTCTGACATTAATGCAAAAAACAATGAAGTAAAGTCCAAGTGAAGCACATTTAAAAAATAAACCACATTACACATAGAGTAGCACTCTAACTGTCCAGTGAACTGAACTCAAGATCTGGATTCACACTACCATGAAAAAAGTTGTTTATTCCCAGGAGATTCCGTCCAGGAGACAGTGGTGCACACAGCTTTACAGATGAACCTCCAGCTATGCTGAAGTAAGTGGGATAATAAAAGATAATAAATCTAAGCAAAAATATAAATATTTGTAGCCTCATGCTGTAAAGCCTCTTGCAGGAGGTGATTTCAGCTGTGGCTCATGGGATAATAATAAATGCTACTGCAGGCCTGATTTTCAGTGCTAAAGACTTTAGTACTTGAAATACAACGCTAGACAAACAGTGTACATCATGGGGAGCTGCAGCTTTGGTTTCCTCCCATTTTCAAGCTCTCTGCTGCTACAAACAAACCTTCAAGCACGTGGAGATTGGGCAGCAAAGCTTCATCATGTGCCAGCCCTTGCTTGGTACCCAGGGACAGAGCAAACCTCAGAATTCAAGTGAAAGAAGCGCCGATACCTTGCAGCACTACACAGAAGCTGATTCTCCCCAGTTTATATGGGTCTTGTTAGAAAGCCACAAAGACAATGAAAAATCCTACAGATCCAAGTAAGGCAACAATATTGTTTGAGTTTCTTTTTTTTTTAAGGGAAAACTATTTTTAAAGTGTACTTGAGGAATTTTAATCACATTTGTTAAACTTTTTACCTAGCGAGCTTAGCAAAAAATGAAGTGGTTTGAACATATTATCCTTTGGAAAAAAAAATCACTCTTTTTGCTGAAATATATTAATTTTGTTGAAAGAAAATTTCTTTCTTAAGGCTTTATTTTCTCAAATACTCAATAAAAATATTTGCAACATTTCATTTGAAAAACATTGTTTCCAGTTCAACCTTCCCATTTTCTTAACATTGTCCCAAACAATTTCAAGAATACTACTAAAATCCCTCCTATTGGAACACTCACATTTTAATGTAGTTAAAGGTATTTTTGTTGAATAGGATGGCTTGCAATAAGTTTTGCACAAAAAAATTTCAGGTGTACAATAACTAAGCAAAAATAGGCAAGTATCATTATGAAATAAAAAGCTTTAAATGTCAAAGCTTTAAAACTGTTTTTTTTCTACTCAACTCTACATCATTTTTAGAAGTAAAATCATTGCTTTAAATTTTCTACAGATGAGATTTTACAACTAGTCCACAGTAATGTACTTAGGAATGATTCAAGAGACACAAGGATGTTTCATGTTAAATTGAAATATTCAGGGTAAGATCATATTGTGATTGACATGTGGGAATGAAGAGTGAGCAATTTTTATTCTGTGATACTAAATTTCTCCTGAGTTTCAAATTTTATCTGTTTTCAAGGTCAGCTTTCATGCATCATTGCCGCTTTTTATGTGCTCCTTTTTACAGTGCATAAGGAAATGAACACAAGACACTAACACTAGAGCTAAATAACCATGCTGAAGACTGTACCTTCCAGCAAACTTATGGTGTCACTCTTACTCTGCTGCAATAGCCTCTAAAGTAGAAAAAAAAACCTCAACGAGAGAATTGCTAACATAAACCAGAACAAATCCAAGTTAAATACACTAGACATGAAAGGCATGAAATTATCAACAACTCCTCTGGGTATTCTTCATGTTTACCATAAAGAATCATAGTTCTTTCAAATAAGTAAAACATTAGCATTTTGGAAAACACAAGAGGTATCTTGGCCTATGCAGCAAATTATATTTGGTTCAATAAACCTTAAATTTCTGTAAATGTTTTGCAAAGTCGTGTTCTAACTGCTGACAAGTCCTAGCAGATGCCAGGAATGCAATCTTTCCAGAAATTTGTGAGATATTGCCTTTAGACCCTGAAACACCTCTGCCAGTCTGGCTTTACATTACTTTTCTTGTCTCTCTTTCTCAGATTTTTTTAAAAAAATGATATCCTCAATTGCTCAATTTTGTTGCCTCTGTCAGCTCTCCAAGCTGGTACTCAGCCACAGCAGCTACATGTTTATTGTCAGAATGCTTTTCTCAAGATGAGAAGGAACATGCAGGGCTTTAGCCATGGCCTGAGAGGATGCTCTAACACATCCACAGGCTTCAGCTCCAGTACCACATTAGGTAGTTACTGACATTTCATCAGTGTCATTCATTTGCCTTCACACACTGTTCTTGTGGAAACTTACCTCCTGCACAAACACTGGATGGTTCAGCTGCTAGGATCTCAATGCAAGACTTCTTCAGAATCTGGAAGATTTAGATAAGGGCATTTTTTTGGTAACCATTTTCATCTATGCTTTATTAATGCAGGGAAGGGCACCCTTTACTGTGTTTCAGAACATCCAACTTACTGAATCAATGGTTCCTCTTAGGGCATAAAAGCCTCCCTTAACTGGAAAAACATGATCGATGCTGTCAGCAATCGTTGACAGCTGCAAAGAAAGACAATCATAAATCAAGAGGAAAACAAAATTACAGTGAACAAAACTGGGCCCCTTCATACTTGCTAGAAGACATCACAGTGACACAAAATGATTTATGCCCCGAGTAATTAAATAAATGCCTTCATCTGATGCTGTTACTGGTGCAGTGGTGTAACAGAAAAACACCACTTGTAAGAGAAAACAAGCAAGTTACCTGAGTTTCATTGAAATCTTTCACTCCAACACAATAAACAATAGCTCCAAAGCTTCTGGCTCTGTTGGCCTAAAAAACCCAAGAACTGCCATTAAGCGCAAAGTTGTATAATCAGTGGAGTCAGCAGTAAATGTGTACAGGTGTTGGAGTTTCAGATGACGTAAATTAGTTTGGATGAAGATAAAAGTGACTTACTTCTTGTTCTGCATAATAAAACTGAGCGTCCTGCAGCTCGCCATCCGTCAGGGCAATGATCACGCTGGCGGCCCGAACTCCTGCATGGAGGGCAGTCAACAACAGATTGCACACACATGGCATGAGATTCAGCAATGGAAAAAATGTCTGCAGTGAGGCAATCCTTTTTACTGACATAAATACAGACCCCTACAGCCAGACTCTCAGCCTGGTCTGTATGGACTTGGTGAGACACCAGCTGAAGGCCAGATGCAAGGCCTGCAGTGAGCCAAAAGCTGTGCACCTTCACACCACGAGCATCACTGCAGGAGGAGTGCTGCTCTAACAAGGTCTACACACCGACTCTTCTGTTCTGAATAAAACAGAGCAGCTACCAAGATTACAGACAGAGATTTCAGGTGGAGAACTGACAAAATGGGTTCGCAGAGAAGAAGAGGCTTCCTCTCTTCTCTTGACAAACTTGACTCTACATAAATATTGTCCAGAACTGTGGTAAGAGATACTTCTGCAAAAGGATCTTTCCTGCCATCCTACCTTTCCCTCCAGCAGGCTCTGAAAGAGCAACCCCACTGAACATGGCAAGAAATGGGTTTCTACAGGGAGGTCAATCCTACAGTTCTCCAGCATCAAGAACTCCCAGTGAAATTCATAGGAATTCTGAGCATGTGAAAATCTTAGGACCAGGTTCATTAGGAAAAAATCATGTATTGTGATACAAAATTTCATACCCCATCTAAACTTAAGTGAAAAGGTTGCACAGACTGCAGAGATGTATATACATAGTGCAGTACAGAATACAATGCTACCTAGAAAAATTCAACCTTTTAACAAAATTAAACAAAATTAACATGCAAACTATGGTCCAACCAACCATTCTGAATCCATAATTCTAAAGTAAAGTAACAAATACACATACATGTTACTTTCAGGCAAGTATTTGTTATTTTTTCAAAATAATCTGTTACCATTTCAAGTGTCTTCCTCCATACTGTCTGAAATTACAGACTGATTAGTTCTGACAGGTTTCTTATGCCATGCAGTCCTTCCCATGTCATGTCAGACACAGACATAAATCTTAAAAAAAAGACCTGCAACTTGGGGGAAAAATAGCTTGGATTCCCTTTTTTTTTCTGCCCAGAACCCTTGAAAGATACTGAAAAACTGGAGAACTTATTTTGTTTTCTTTTCAGTGCTTGTTTCTTCCCTGTTTAGCTTCTAAATCCAGATCTCATCTACTCTTTTTCCTTCCTAATTCAATTTACAGAATACTTGATTAGTTCTTAGCTATATGCTATGAAGTAGAATTGTTTTCAGTTGGACACTTCAGGATTCCTGATTTTACAGTCAGAAATGCTGCAACACTGTGTAGAGCTGCTGCACCTACACTCACAGCCTCTTTTAATAAAAAGACATCAACTTGTTACTCCATCTTCCTAAGAGACCATTAGCCCACAAATGAGAATAACCTCACACCAGGGTATGAACTAAGCAAGTTTTGTTAACTAACTAGGTCTTCTTTTGGCACAGACAAAAACCACAAATACACTTTCCTCTCAAAATTTAGTGAAAATGCACATTTTAGCAACTCAGAATCTGAACACAAATCATTCACACTGGTACAAAACTCTCATTCACACCTGCACTAATGAGAACAAGGATGTAGGACCACAAAGCAGAGAGGGCTGAGTGCATCAGGATAGAAAGGACCAGGAAAATGTGGGCATTCCTGTCTGCTGGATGCAAATGGGCAGCTCTGGCTGCTATGGTTTGGTCTGCATTCTGCAATGGTCAGATCTGGGATCATACTGGTCTTCTCTGATCTCAATAAACCATGAATCATGCATTTAGGAGTAGGGCTGCAGTCAAAATGGAATGTGGTGTTGCATAACACCCCTCCTTCTCCAGCACTTCTGTCAGTGGGTTTACTGCAGGTCACAAAAAGAACTCTAATCCCTGTCTCATCAGTGCAGATATTAACACGAACAGTACCTAGCACTTACCTCCATAGGTCTCATGGTAAATTTGCTCATTTGCCTGCAATGAAGTGTAGAGCATGGTTAGCTTGTAAGAATACTAGCAGGAAGTAAGCAAAGTTTCTATGTGTAAAACAAAGAAAGTAGGTACTGTGATGTGTACCCTTTTGAATCCTTCATGCATGAACGTGTCTCCTCCAGGCAATTCCTCCTTAAGAATGTCGAGCCCTCGTCTTATGGCTTCCCTTTGGATTGAAAAAAAAACAAACACAAATAAACAAACAAAAAAATCCCAGGAGAACATTTTATTAGAAGTTTTTTTTTTCTTTTGTTGAGATATTCCTGTACCACATCTAGATTATGCAGCCTGTCAATCAATTGCACAGAGTGCAGACACATCAGCTGGAACACTGGCTGAACCAAGGTTTTTTTCAAATTTTTTTCAAAAAAAATTGAAAAATTTTTTTCAAAAACAGTTTATCACCCAAACACCCATGGGGGCACAAAACAAGACACAGGCTACAGCATTAGGGTAACATATTTTAAAGATGGAATTCTGTCCCTGCTCCCTCATTCTTGTATATTCTCAGCCAGGATAAGATTGAATTAAAGCCAAAGCCAGATATTAAACTTCAACAAACTGCAGAACAAAACAGAGTTTAAAAGCTTATGACCCTGTCACAAAACTGGGACAAATTAAATCTCTGTATTGAATCAGTCATCAGGACAGTCTGGATTAGGATTTTTCCACTTAAAAGACAAAGGCCAAAAGATAAGAGAATAGGATGGGAATGAGGAGAATTTCCTATCCTAGACCAGGGACTCATCAACCTTCCTGGGGCATAAATTACTCCTGGAAACAGAAGCACTTGCATGTCATGACCCCTGTTGCATAGCTTCTTACTCCCCAAATACCTATTAACCAAAAAGATTGTTCAGGGACATTAATAATTTAATTGATCACTGACCACCAAAAGACCCTGATCCTTGACAAGGGTTTTCATTATATTAATGGAACACAAGGCACAAATATTCCACAGATAAGACACAGGCAGTTCAAACATCAGCTCCAGATGCCATGGGGCAGCCTTCAAGAGAATAGTGAGAACCTTCCTAAACTCCATTTTGCAACTGGGTATTTTAGGTGGCACAATTACAATTACAGAGAACACAGGAGGCTATATGGGATGAAGGTAAAAATCAGGAGCGTGGACTGGGGATGTCCTTAGTGCAAAAAGCACATTTTTACTCCTCTGAAGTATAAAATGAGCTGAAAAGGCACACTGTGATCCATACAGAGAACAGGATTTTAGGACAGAGAACACTCTAATACCACGTTCAACATATTGACAGAGGGTTCCTCTCTACTTTGCATCTTCCAAAGAGCAAATTCACCCAGAGAAAAGTAAGCAAGTTTGAGCCCTGCAGGGTATTTGGCTTAGGATGAGTCCCTGGAGTACAAAGTTGAGGGAGTAGTTGTTCTATCTGCTCCAGAGTTCCCATTATTTATAGGGTGCCCTGTACTATTGAGGCCCTCTCACACAGATAGCAGCAGCAGCAAAAGTGAAGGCTTTAAACTGAAATGAAAGAAAATACTTAGAAACACCCCAATTTGTATGTGTAGAGAAAATTAAATTAAAAAGTAATGTTTTAGGGGGTGGGGAATTTTTGTGTTGGGGCTGTTTTTAGTGGTGGTTTGGGTGGTTTTATTAATTTGTTATTTAAAGAAAGAAAATTTGGTTGTGAATCTGGCAACCAGAATTTTGCTCCACTTTTTTTCTTACAAAGACTGTCACTTGGCTTTGCAAACTACCTCTGGCACTGGTGCTGTTTGCAGGCAGTCCAGGAGAGGGGTGCCACAACCTGGTGAGGTCCTGCTCCAGCACTGGGGACAACCAGCTGCTGGTGTAAAGGCCAGGGCTTTGAGTCCCTTCCAAGGGCCCTGGGGATCTCTCATACACTCCTCTGCTCACCAGTTCAAGGTCTGAGATCTCTTCCACAAAAGCTGTCCTTATTTGGGTAGCTGGGGATAGCAAGTATGTACCTGGATCCTCAACTGGAAATGCAGTTTCTCCCTGAAATACCACAGTAAAGAACAGACAGCCCAGTGCTGCCTTCCTCTCACAAAGCTGAAAAGAAAATTGAAATGGGACACACAAAGGCCTTCTAAGCCCTTCTCCAGTAGGGAATGGAGGAAAAAATTTCAGCTGGTGCCACAGCAGCCACAGCAAGGACCAAGACAGACCTCCAAGCTCTGGGTGTGGGCCCCCTCGCTGTGTGGGAGAGGGGTAGAGGGTGTTTCTGGAGGAGTGCTGTGGGAGGTACTCGCCTGTTCTCTGTTAGCTTCATGACCGTAGTGCCTCGTGAGGAGAAAACTATGAAAGACATCCGCAACATTGGACTGGAAGAGAAAAACAAGCCAGATCCACGGCACGCTCGTTACTTCAGCAGAAATTAATTTGATAATAAGCACTAAAAAGAATAAATAATGTACAGGAAGTTAAAGTATCATTTAAAAAAAACTTTACCTTATGAACTTCTCAGCTAGGCTTTCCACAAAGGAGTAAATCTCAGTCCAATGATTTTTGACACTTCCAGATCTGCATACAAAACATAACTGATTACATTAAGCTTTCTTTTCAGTGACATTCTTTGTTCCACTTTGAATTTTAAGCCTGGCCTACTCCAGAGGTCGTTAGGGACACAAATTACACAGAGTTGTGTTGAAAGCTGTAATAAGAACCATGATGACAAAACCCACTGACTCAAAGACAAGCAGTAAGAGGTCTGAAATGTTTTACCATAAAATTTTGAAACAATAATCCTTACATTTGCTTTTGTCCTTTTATAACATAAAATATTTTTTTCTAGTTTAATTAATGTTGACTTCATGAAATTATCTGCTATCAGATAATTTGCTTTCCTAGAGCACAGCTCTGCCCTTGCACCACACAGAAAGTCTTGACTGATCTTCTATTCTCCCAGAATGCGTGGGAGAATGCTTCCATGAATTACTGTTTGTTTCAAAAGAGAAAGCAGTACTCCTGCCTAATTTGCTGGAGTAATGTTCTGGGCAGTCAAGCCCTGGCTCCATTATGGATTTCTTGTGAAAACTTGCACAATTCAGTTCCATGCAGAAGACTTACACATCCATGCTGCCTCTTCCATTATATAAAACTACATTACTGGCACTCCCTGGCTTTTTTTCTGCCAAGTCTAAGCAGGGTCCCCCACAGTCTGATGGGGACTGAGACCTCAAACAGAGCCTTGCACACAGCAACCCTACAGTAAATTACAGATTTCTACCATGCTGATTTATACCATACACTTTCAAGACATTAAAAAGGCTACAAAGCATGAAAGTCAATGGTTTTTAAAGCCCTCCCTAGGATTGTGGTGTTTAGAAAGAATGGCCTATTTGCTTTCCTTGGTGGCTGAACTCATCTATCAGGTGTCTCAGGCAGATAAAAAGAAAGATAAATGAAACAATGGCACAGACACAAAATCACAGGGACTCAGATGCAGAACTAAAAAAAAAGTTCTGAAATTCATCTACTATAAAGCAGTAGGATTCCTCTAACTGCTGCTAGGCATTTTTCTGTGCAAACATGAGGAAAAAAAATACATTTTACAATTCTCAGTTCTACTTTGGGCTTTTCAAGTGATCTTATGCCAGTCACTCCTGCCCTCGTATGTCAGGCACAGAAGCCCACAAGGCAGGATAGCACTGCCTGCCCTGCAGCAGTGCTGGAGGAGAGGAGAAGGGCAAAGATAAAGGGACAAGGACCAAAGGAGTCTCCTGAAGTACACAAGATAGACTAAATTGGCTTGTGTAACCCTGTGCTTTTATGCTGCTCTTCTGGAGAACTGGTGATTCATTCACAGAACAAACAAATTATCAGAGAATGAAGAAATTTCCAGGCAGCAAGGGAGGGCAACAAAACACTGGGGACTTCTCAAACCATGGCTCTGGATCCTCTGTAGTCCCCAGTTTGTATGTGCTACACAACAACAGGTTTATCATTTGTGAACAGCACCAATGAAAGTGATGGCACTATTACCAAATTAACCCTATCAACACCTATAGCTCTCCAGGATTTTTATTAAAGTCCCATGCTAAATCTCTAAGCATGATAAAGTCAAAGAATTCCTTGAATCTATCCAAGATGCATCTACAGCTCCCAAACTTTTTAAAAATTCTTTTCCCCCCCTGAAGCTGACACTTTCAATTTCATTCTGAGCTTGCCATCTGACTTAAATTCAACTCCTGAATTTTTCAATGAAGTCAATTCTCTTCACAGAATAACCACAGTTTCTTTCTTGGAAAAGACTGACCTATTTTACATGAACTATCAAATTTCTACTGCCAGCTGCAGAGGCACTGATGCAATCCAGAAAAAAGCAGCAGTGAATTTTCTTTCGAACTGCAACAAACCAACATTTCCAGTACCTTCTTAGGACTGTCAGAATTACTTATTTTTTCTCTCTTCTCTTCTTTTTTCTTATAAAGGGTACAGCCAGCAAGAGAATTGACTGTAATAAATCAATAGGTGCCCATCCCTGAAAAGCTAGGGAGGTCTGTGTCATGGATTAGTCCTCACAGGAAGCATACTGGGCTCTCAGAGTGCCCAGCTCTACATCTCAGAGCCACAGCCCTGCAGAGCAGAGTTACTTCAGCACAGCAGTGGGTATCCTTCACCCCTAAGAGGAATTCCGCACACGTTTCTTACTGGCTGGGAAGTGTCAGAAGTGTTGCAACCTATCAACAGGGAAAAGTCAAGGCCAGACAAAAATACTAGCAAGAAAATGTTAGTTTCAAAATCCCATAGAGGGAGTAGCAGTGAAGTGGTGAGCATTTAATCACTTTCACATACCACACTCTTCCAAGACCAGGTGTCAACCTCTCACTGCAAATGGTGCCAAAATGCCACCAATGAACGCCAGTAGGAGAGGCCTGGCTTAGAGAAGAACCTGATTTCCCTTCCCTCTCACCCAAGTGTCCCTCTAAATATCCTTGTTTGTAAAGCTATTTGTAGAGGACTTTTATTTGCCATTTCATGTGTATATGTACACACACACACACACATATATATACTTTGGATGCTTTGTGGGTTTGGACTGATAGTTTTATCTGTTGCCCCAGAGGCCTGACCTCATACCACAGCAATGGCAGTTTTAAAGGCAGATTAAACAAAAAATTATGACAATTAAACGTTTGCTAAATTATATACTAAGTTGTCAAATGTAGTCAAATATGAGTTCCACCACTGCCCCACACTATTGAAAATCCTGAGCCATTCCACTGCCTTTGGAACCTTATCTTCCACACTGCAGAATCATTGTTATTATAGCATAAACCAACTTGTTGCCCTTTGTGGCTGGATCAGACTAGGAGAATAAATGAAGCACATCAAAGACCAGCACTGTGCAGAAGAAGTGACACACACTCATCAGCATCTGGGACAAGCCGTGGGGAAGTGACACAGACAGGGAATCTCATGTATCCTGTTGGGGGGGTTTGCACCAGTTTCTCTACCACGACAGCACTGTGGCTGTCTGCACTGTGTTGCAGCCAGATGCATCTTGCAGGCTCACACCTCTGGGATTTCCTGCTTTCAGCCATCAGCTACCTGGTTCAGCCCCTCACATCAATCAAAGGCTGCCACCACCCGGCCCTCCTCCCTGTACTTTCCCTGCTGAAGAAGCCCAGGCAGCCTAATGCTCTCTGCAGAGCAGTGGGGCATCACAAGAGCCCTGTGGGTAGTGACCCATAGCTGACCAGCAGTTTGTGTAACTTCCGGAGTCAAGCAGGACGGTGAGGCTTTAGCCCTCAGAGGTGACATAATTCTCATGGTAAAGGAAAATACACAGCAATAAACAGCTGCTGTGGGCAGCTGGAATGTTCCAGAAAGCATCTCAGAGCCTGTTTCTTCTGCTGCTTTCACTGGGGTAAACCTGGAGCGGGATCAGAGAAGTAGCAAAATTTCCCCAGGTTTATAACCTTTGCAACTGGGACCAGAATTCAGCCCAAGTGAAGTAAAGAAAAAACTCCACAAAGCCATTTGCCTTGAGCATGCTCCCTGCTCCATGAGCTCTGTTCCCATTACACACAAGACAAAGAGAAAAGTCAGCAAACCACAACACAGGAAAGAATGTCCTCCGGGCCACATCAGGACTGGGCTCGGAGGAGCAGCTGCTGCTGCTGCTGTTTTCCTTAGTTTTACATTGCTACTGCTGGATGGGAGGGGAAAAGAGGAGGTCAGTGAGTATTTCTGGGGGTGGAAGGAAGTGATGTGATTCCAAGGCTTGATTCCACTCCTGCCAACTTCAGAGTGATTCCTTCTGGTTTAGCAGAGCTCTGTGTCAGCATAAAAACCCTGAGCATGTTAGAACTGTGCCTACCCAATCTGAAGTATTTCACTGATGTTTGTGAAGACAAAGAGCAAGATTGGTCGGAAACTTAATCTTCCTTCCTAACAGGCTCCCAGCAGCAGGGGAAACTGGAGCCTGGAGAAATGAAGCAGCACAACCCCTGGTATAAGGGGTGGCACTCTCAGCCCAGCCACTTCAGCAGGCAGATATCAGGAGGGCCAGTTGTGTCTGTCCTAGAGCACGTGCTCCACTGCTGAATTCACTGTCAGGAGCCCATATGGATCAACCCAGTGCAATATACAGCAGTCACGTGGCTTTGCAGTGAAAGTTAAAACCCCAACACTACCCAAGCAGTAAATATTTTTATTACCATATGTACACAGAGAAGGCAGCAGGACCCAGAGCCTTTCATCCCTGCTGAAAGTGACAGAGTGAAACCTCTTGAAAGCACAGAGCTGCTCCTTGTCCTGTTCTACACACACACACCCCCCATGCCCATTTGCCTCCATTACAGATTAGCTGAAGGCAGCAATTCCAGACATCCTGGAGCAAGTAAAAGAAACATTATTACTGATACTGGGTTTATTCTGAATATGGTGTCAGGGGAGTACAAGTTTGTAGGTCCCTGTAAGTCTCTACCCCCTTGAGCTAATGGTGGCCCTGTACATGGTGCTTTGCTCACAAATGTGACACTGTTGTTATTTGGAGGGCTCTTTGTGGTCACAACCACATTGTACAACAGAATTCTTGCACATGGCTAATAATGGCTCTGCAATAAAAGCAAACCCTGGGGCACTGAGTTTGTTGTGGTTTCAGACACGCATGCCCGAGTGTTCATCCACCCCTCTGCTCCCTTCTGAGCCACCAGAGCATTCAAAGTGACAAGAATCCTCCTCTCCCAAACAATGCATCTTCTGTGCATGGAAGGGACCTTGACTGGGTGATTCATCCAGGCAAGGAAGGACTAGTTTCCATCATCTGCTCCAGAGGCAATTAGAAACACAGGCAGAGACAGCCATTCTGAGACAGTCCTTGCTTCAGAGTACTTGTAACATTAATGGACAAGACAAGGGCTGGAATGGGGAGGGGAAGATGCAGAGAAGTGGCTGCAAAATGGGTTTTAATCCTAGGCCAGCATCTGAGTACAGGATCCAAACTACTTGAATCCAAAAGATTTCATGACCAAACCCATTAATTTCCTAGCTAGTTTCTGTCCTGCGGGTAAAGTCCTGCAGCAATATTACAGTTTTCTATGAAATCATGCCTCAAACAAAACACTGCCCTTTGACCCTACAGTCATCCATCTCACTGACAAATCCTATCCACCTGGTGCCATACTATAGCTCTTGCTAAGTCCCTCACCAAGAGTGGGGTACAAAGTGAAATTCAGCCGTGCTCACACTGCATTCAACCCCTTCAGATCTCCCTGAAAAGCTCCAGGGATGCTCTGAGCAGCATCAGGGCAAGAAGACCCACTCTGAGCATCCTGGTACTCTTCAGCACAACACAGGGAGCAAAGCAGGGCACACAATCATGATGCAACACTCTTAAAAAGATGCAAATGATAGACAGGACCAGGGATATACAACTCTTGAGCTGTTAATAGCTCACAGGAGTCAATTAATTTCTACATTCAAGATTAAAAGATTCAGTCCTACCACACCTCATACAAATTCAGTTTACAACATTGAATTTGGCCTGCAAGTCCAGACAAAAGTAATGAAATTTTCAATCACTGAACACACAAATAAAAATCCTAGGTCAGTGGGAATCTTACGGTTTACTTCCTTGGCTCAAGCCCCAAATAAATCAGATTTAGTTACATGCATAAATAGACTGCAAATGACAAGCTGCCACGGCTTTTTCTTCCCGTTAACTGTACATGTTTTATGTCAAATAATCATTACTCATTAGCCTTGCCTTGTGTTTCATAAAGAATTTTTTTCTTGGACTCAAGGAAGGAGAATTGGTTTTCCTGAATATTTCTTTTTTTCCTGACAGAAGTCAGAGCTGGCAGAAAAATATCAGACAAAATACAAGCAAATAAAACCTGGTTCAAATAACCATAGGTATGTCTGAAACAGAATAAAAACTTGCTTTGGAACATTCCAAGCAATTATACCTGGTTGTAATCAAATCATAGCACTGCTGCAATAAAACCCCAACAAAGAAAGATGCAAGGCAAAATACAAGCAATTACATTTTGAAAACAATAAAAAATATTGCTTACAGGCAGTTGGAGATTATGAGAGGTGTTATGTAGATAATGTGGTCAAGATATAAGCGAGGAAGTCAGAAAAGGAAGAGGACAGATAACCACTTTTAAATGCACACACAGAAATCAATGCAATCCAAGGAACAAAGCTGATACTTTTGTTCAGACAGCAGCTCCTCTCAGCTGACCTGCATCAGGTTCTGCATCTTACAATGAACTGAAGTCTGACTACAGTAGGTAGATATTCTTACCTAGATGAAACAGTTCAGCAGTGGTTTAAAAGTCAGTCAATACCAACTTTTCAAATATAGTTAAGGTAGGTGATAGAACGTGTTCATTTTTTGCCAGCAGTCTGATTTTCCAACCACAACAATGTTGTTTAGCCACTCGTCCCCTCCCCACACACTGTGCAAAACCAGCACACAGAATGGCAGTGGACTGAGAGAGCTTGGAGAGAGAAGCTGCAGAAGTCCCCACAGGTCCAGCTCCATCCTAATGATTTCAGGCTGGGACTACATGAGGCAGGAAAAGAAGCACAAGCCTGCAATAAGACCCTAAGGCAAAAAATATTTGCTCTCACTAGTACTTAAAATTCATGAGTGCTACATTCATTCAAATCATTGGCAAGGAAATCATTGGTGGGGGGGGCAAATAATGTGTTTATCAAATGCTATTTGTTTGCATTAAATATAGCATATTGTGAAAAAAAACAACTTATGTGGAGATCAGCAATTCCCTCCAGTTCTCATAGAAGGTGACCTTAAATAGCAGCTCCTGAAATGCTTTTGTTCTGAAAGCTTTTGGCAAATCAGGAAGGATCAACCTGTTTCCCTCCTGACAATTCCCACACCCACTGCCTTTTCAATGGCAAGTTGAGAAAAGGTACACAGACCTAAAAAACAAAATCAGGAAGGATATTGGACAGGGTAGCAAATTCCCACCTAATCAGAGGTTGTGCTCTTCTCCACCACTGACATTTACCTCTGGAGCAAGGCTTACCAAGTTGATAGAGAGGCAGCTGCAAAATGGATTACAAGTGAGAGACTGGGCACATTTCACTGATGTTTCTACCAAAGTTGCTGGGGACATGGATGCTTTTGGGAGCACAGGAGACAAAGTAAAATTGATGTGAAAGGCAATATTGTTGCAGGCCCAAAGAGACAAAGAGGGACTAAACAGAAGTTCAGGGGGAAGATGAGGACTGAAGAAAATGTAGTTAAGCCAAACTCCCCAACACAACAGTTACAATCCAAGAAATCCAGCCAAGACTTTATCAATACATGACCACTGCCATGATTTATGCTGTAGAAAAAGGAAACATTTTCCCAAGTCTGTACAGCTCATTTTTCCTCAAAATCCAAACAACCCTCAGCAAACATCCCAAATATGAAAAATAAGAAAACACTTCTATCTCACAGTCAAAAATAATCAAGAAATGGTTTCATATTTGGTAAATTATAACACAGATAGCTTTGCAGCACAGACCTGTCTTGTCAAGCATTGCCAGCAGCAGATATTTATGCTAAGTTCTTACTTTAAAGGGGTTTTTATTTGTTGCATTAATAAACAATCATAATGATGCTACCAGGCATTGTTATAATTAGGAAACACTAGAGGTCAGTCATCCTTTCTTCTCATCAAGTGCAATTCAATATGATTACAAACAACAGCTGGATGTTAACAGCAAGGCAGGATGAAAGGGAGTTATTTACATTCTCAAGCACAAGTATGTCACTACAAGACTTCATGGTCAAGCAATCAAATCTGTAACAGGGCCTGTCCTCCAGAGTTTGGGATGGGACAGAAACAAGTTCTTTGTGCACTGGGACAACTTAAGCAAATGAAGCAACCAAAGCAAAGTGAGAGCTATTCAACAATCCATTATGTTTGGCTCAAAAGCTTTTTACGTTGTTTAAAGGTAAAACTGAGAACTTTGCTATCACAAGTGACTTGATCTTACTACATGCCATGGGAGATGTGTGTGCCAACTGCAATGTATACTGCCTTACCTCATGCAGAGAGTGACTTAGCTGCAAACAAAGTAATTTTTGCTACTTCATTATGATATTTTAAAGTTTTCCACTATGCCTCCAAACAAGCTCAGGCCTGCACAACTCATAAAGCACAAGATTCAGACAGAGCAAGATTGCAGACTCTAGGCAGCCGCCTCTGCAGGCAGCAAATGTCCTGTTCTCCCAGCTTCAAGAGATTTCCTCATTTAAGCATCCCCAGAGACAAGGAAATCCTAATGTAGCTCTGGCACAGTCAGCCAGTCCTAAGGAGGATGATGGCTGGTCTCCCTCCCACACATGCTGGTTTTCCCTTTCATTATGCCAGCTTTTTGGGGCACCTAAGGTTTAGTGGCACTGCCCTGATCTTGCTTATCCTACGGAGTTAACATGAAGGACTGCAGTCAAATTCAGGCAGAGAAAAACTGCAAGAAAACAGCAAGTTTCTTTTTTTTCTAATTGGCAGAACATATATTATACCAATAACTCCACCAGAAGATGATATTTTCCATCTGATGGCTGTTGCCTGCAGGATTAAATCCTCACAGACTTTGCCAGGCAGAATGAAAAGGAAAAATCATGCCCCAATAAAGTCATTGCAGTAACACACACTGCATAAGGAGAAAGGTTTGTTGTCTTCTTCCAGATTGCCTCCTACAGATTTTTCTATTGGGAAGCAAAGCAAAGCAGACTTAAAGTCATTTTGGTTCAGCCAGGCTGACTTTAGAGACAGGAGCTGTCATTCAGCTTACGACAGGGTCACAGAATTAAAGCCCAGTGTTTTCACACAACCAATATTCAATCCCAGAGTTAGACAGCTAACTAAGACTGAATGCACCTAATTCCAGACTGGCAGGGCACCAACAAAGAGAGGCAATCCCCAAGCCATAGGGGTATACTTCATGGTGTGTATGGCTGGGTTTTCCTGGGGTTTCTCCCACTTGAAATTACAGAGATAATTCTTCATAGATACATGTCAGTATGGATCCAATTCTAAAAAAAATTTGTTCACTGCATTTACAGATTTACCAGATGCTTCTGACTGGCTTCCTGCCTTCTCCCTATCTGAAATAGCCTCACTGTCCTCAATATTAATTAATTCTCAACACTACCTAGAGCTCCTTCCTGATGAACTGTCCCAAGATCCAGGGTGTATCCACTAAATCAGTCCTCCCTGCCCCCATAAAGCTCCTTGTGTTGTGCCAGATGTCACAGAATACAGCTGGGATAAATACACCCTCAGGAGCATGGGACCTATGGCTCCCAAGATCTGGCACTCTAATATTACCCATATGGATTGTAATGCAATCTCATTGAGACCAAAACAGCTTTGCCACTGCCTTGTTACAGACTTGGTAGTCTGTAACCACTTTGTGCTTTGCCACTGCCTTGTTACAGCAGGGGTAGATTCTAAAACCACTCAGGGGCCCAAGTAACTCTTAACACAGCTTTTACCAAAGGAGAACTCTTTGGTATAATTCTCAAAGCTCATAAAGACTCAGTTTGCAATTGAAGCTAAAGAGAATTTTCCCACTGGAACCCAAATGCATGACATTTTACTTCAACCATGATCAGGTCCAGTTTCCAGTGGACCACTGTAGTGAATGGACATCACCTGAAACAAAACTAAAGACTTATGGCGTGCAAAAAGAAAATACATTATTTCAGGTCCAGAATACTGGAGAGGAACTGGCTTAGATGATCAACTTGCTACTATTTGAAGATCAGTATCTCTGAGCAAATTGCTCTCTTCTCTGCTTTTATCTCCTTGAATACAATATGAATGGTACCAGCACAGCCAAAAAAGGGCTTTCTGAAATGTTGACAAAAAGAATATATATATGTATATTCTGAAATATAGATGAAAAGTAGGGGCACAGTGGAGATTGCTAGGGGTACTCAAAGTCACAAAGAAATCATACTACAGAAAACATAGAAGCCATACTGCTATCACCAACATTCATTGTTACAGGGAATTCAGTGTGGGAGCAGCGCATAACGACAGTGCCAGTCACTTCTAGGAAGCCTGGCAGGAATGAATTTGAGAACTGACACTTGCCCCCCACAGAGCCCTTTCTAGACACAAAGGTTACTTCAGGAACAAGTTCTAAGCAAAATAAAAACAAAACAATGACCACATGGTGTATTAGTGTCTCTTTTAGGAAGGCAGAATGCCTTTGATCTTCAGCTTCTTTTGCTCTAAAACCAGAATGACTATTTAATAATACTTTTCCCCCTTCTTGAATACAGAAATATACATCTTGAGTGACAGTGACTTTTTGCCTCTTGCAGGCTGTACTGAGGGCCTTATGGATTGATCCGTTCTCCCAACTGGGAAATAGAACAATGCAGACTTTATACCTGGCTTGAGGACAAGAATCACAAGGTCTTCCATCTTTCATAATACCCTGTCACATAGCTAACCCAGGATGTATTAAATAAAGCAGTCATCACACTGCGAGACAGTGTGGGACACTAATAATTTACTCCTTGAATTAATCCCTTGGCTTTAACTCTCTGTCAAGCCAGAGCAGTACACCAGAAGAAAGAGAAATTTGTACCTTCTGAAAAACACCAGTGGGTGCACGGTTTTACCACTTGCTTTGCTAGTGCTTGCTAAAACATGCTTACACATGTGAGCTTAATCATACCCCCCAATACCTGAATTCAGCTGACATAGTATTAAAGAGAAGTATTTGACAACCTATTTTAATAGATGTAATTCAAATGCAAGTTTAGGCAACTCCAAAGAAGCTGAGCAAAAATAAGTTTTATAAAATCTTGTTCTTGTAAGTGAACTTGCAAAAACATAGACAAGCAGTCTGGTCTTAACTTTAGGTAGGTCTACATGGTCCTAGCACTGCTAAGTCCCACAAGTGACATCTCTGCACACAGTCCAAGTCACGACACAAAACTCCAGGAACGGTGTGGGCACTGACCAACACCCCCTCAAATCCAACACACACAGCCCACACCCCACATGCTACAGCCTGAAAGCAACCCAGTTTCCCAGGTTTGCATGCACAACTAAGCACAAAGGACACTGCGCCCCTAAACGCCCCACTTGGGAAATGGGCAAGTTTTGGGGAGCAAAAATAAAGAACGAGCCCCACACGTCATGTTTGGCATCAAGAGAAGTCGTCCGGGAAGACAGGGGAAAGAAACGACATCCCTGCTGCTGCAAGGAGTCACTGAAGGGTGAATAAACGTTTTTAAATGCGACTGTCACTTACTTATCCAGGACGAAGTAGAGATCAAAGGCACCGTGACAGGAGCGCTGCTCTTCTTGCTCTTCCTCCTCCTCCGGCCGGGCGCAGCAGATTAGGCTCCCCATTGCCAGCAAAAAGCAGCACAAAAATGCCGCTTTCTCCACACTGCTCCAGCAACTCGCCATCTTTTCCCTTTCCTTAATTCTTCCTCCTCCCCCAGTCTCCCTCTCTCTCTGCAAATCTTACAGGCACTTCGGAAGCACCGAGAGCACAGAAAAAAAAAAAAAAAATCAAAATAAAACAAAAGAAAGAGAAATCACTAACTCCAGGATCTGAGCTCAACCCTGAGAGCTCAAGGCAGCCCTGCCCGCGGGGCGCCGGACCGCTGGCTGCGGGCAGGGGGCTGAGCCCAGGCGGATGGTCCCCAGAGCCCCGTCCCCATTCCCTGCCGCCCCGGCGGCTGCCCCCAGCGCCTCAGCCCCGTCCCGCAAGGAGAGAAGAGGCTCCTCTCGCACGGGCCAAAGGCAGGAAGGGGCAGAGGGAGGGGAGCGGGAGGAGGGAGACAGGATCTTATGGGGGCAAGATGAACTGGGACTTTCCTGTTCCGGGATACCGATATGGCAAAGGCTGCTGCTAGCGAGGGACCGAGGTTAGGGACCACTGCCCGCCGCCGCCGGGCACAGGGCGGGCGTTCCTCGCTCCTTCCCTCTCGGACTGCCCTCGGGGCAGGACAGCGGGGAGCGGGGCAGCCCAGCTACATTCCGGAGCATCGCTGCGCATCCTGCTAAGCCTCTCTCCAGCAGGCTCGGGAGCGGCTGGAACCGAGGAGGTCGGAGCTGAGGGGTGGCAGCGCCCAAGACAGAAAGAAGTTGCTGTAGGAGATGGGCGTCATGGCATAAAACCTGTGACAAAGCAGAGGTGGGGGCACAACGCGAGAGGGCACTTATGAAAAATCTCAGCTGAGTGCAATTAAAAATATTATTGCTTGGGGGCGGGGGTAGGGGCAGGTTTTCACGGCCCTTTCGTGCCACTGCAAATTGTTTCTCTTCGTGGAAATCTTGGTTTACTCACACTGGAGTCTGAACACATCCTGCAGGCGATGAGTAATAATGAAATGAAATCTCTTAATGGAGGCTTTGCACAGTAGCATAATCGCTCCCCGCCTGATACACACAGGTTACAATGCGCTGCCCCAAAGAGATTGCCCAGCTCATCTGGATGCTGTCTCCAAAGTTTGAATAATTAGTGGCTCCCAGCCGCTTCCCCCTCCCCCACACTCTTTGCATCCCCTAATTAATGAAAAGAGCCACGGGGAGGGATGCGAGCAGAGTCACTTTGCATGACAGAGTTGGGGCTAGACATTTCTCTCTCGGGGCGAGGCTCCCATCGCGAGCCAAGGAGGAGGGAATCCATCCCCTGTGGGGTGCTGGCGCGCTGTCCCACCGAGCACAGC
Source organism: Peucedramus taeniatus (assembly GCA_013400575.1). Lineage (NCBI taxonomy): Eukaryota > Metazoa > Chordata > Aves > Passeriformes > Fringillidae > Peucedramus > Peucedramus taeniatus. The sequence continues at coordinate 135,153 of WBNO01026731.1, read as the reverse complement.
CCCCGAATACCCAGCGCTTGGCCGAGGCCTCTTCACCCGGGAAGCCGGGCCACCAGCTCCGGCCAGGAGCCCTTTCTACGCGCCAGCAGCCAAAAGTGACACCTCCTGCCCCCGACAAAGCTGGTACCCGCGGGGGGCACGGCCCACCCGGGCGGGCTCGGCCCGCTGCCCTGCGGGCGTGGGACGTGTGCGTTGTTTCAGCTCTGCCCTGGGCCCTGCCCGTTCCGCCCTGAGACTCTGTGGGGAGCGCTGGGATGTCCCACGCAGCCGGCGGGCCCTTTCCCTTTCCCTGTGCGCCCGACGAGGACACGCGTGGGCCTGGCGCGCCTGCCGCTCCGCGCAAAGCCCCTTCCCCGTGGGACCCCTCCAGCCCCCTGGCGTGCTTTGCGCGCTGTAGGCTGCCGCCCGCGAGTCTGAAATAAAGTTTGCACTTCGGGGAAGGCATCTCGATTTCAGTTGCCTGTTTTTGGGCTGGACCGATTTCAGACACATCCAACCGCGGCGGCGGTCGGGGACTTATCAAGGAAAGATTAGAGGGTCCACCGGTTTTCAGCCGCTTTGCCTGGTTTAACTATGCACAGCTAAAAGCTGAATGCACTGCTTGAGCTCACCACTTGAAAGGTTTTTTGAGCACTGGCCAGTTGAGACCCAGCGATTACTTAGATCATGGAGAAACAGAAAAAACCCACATCCTCCCTGGCGACATTCACAAAAAAATGAGCAAACAGGGCTGCTGAGCAGCAGGAATCCCCCGCTTCCTCCCGCGCCGCCGGGCTTCGGCCTCGCCGGTGCCCACTAGTGTCCGCAGCCCGCCTGGTCCCCGGGAGCGCTCGCCACCCCCTGCCCGAGGCAGCCATCCTTCCCCGCACACACCGCAGCCTTTCAAAACGAAATAAAAATGCTGATAGCGCCAGATTCCCTCGGTGCCTCGTGAATATCAGATTATATCGTAAAATAACGCGGCAGACTTCAAGGGAGTCTCCAAAGCAAAGGCACTGTCGAAAAAAAAAAAATCACTATTTTTCGATAATGTGCACTGCCCTTCTCTGGGCTCTAACATATCCTCTGATTCTGCAGAGAGATGGCCTGCTCATCTGCCTCCTCCAAAGGGTCTGGCAAGGGGGCACGTTTTAATGTTAGGTGGGCGTATGCAAAAGCAAGGACACGGCTGAGTTCTGCCTGGGTCAGTGCTGGGCAGAAACACCCTGGGGAACGTGGGGCTGCCTCTTTGCTAGCGCTCCTTCCCTGCTCCTCCATCCCCTGTGAGGGGGGCCGGGCGCGGCGGGAGCTTGCAGACCGCCTCTGCAGAGCCAGAGCCTTCTGTTTCAAACAAAACAGGTTTTCCGATCGGCCTGAGCCCCTCCTGGGGCTGTCACAGCCCGGGCAGGCCTGTCCGGTCCCAAGCCCGAGCGAGGTTCTTGTGGGGTCGGGAGGGAACGGGCAGGTAGGGCGGGCTGGGCGCCCGGAGCCACTGATCGGGTCTTGCTCGAAGGAAAACCACACCAAGCACCAGCAGAGCTGACTGTAAGGTGAGGATCCCACCCTCCTGAGGGCACAGGTTACCTCAGCGCACCGTCTCACAGTGCTTCAAGCTCCGTAAGGCAGGTGACCACGTCTAATTGTCCCTTCTTACACCTTCTGTCGCTATTTGCATAAAGGCTGCAAAAATTATAAACTCTTGCGATATGAAGTGCGGTGGGAATTGTCCATCCCAGTTTCCTGACACCTGCATCCCGAATGGGCCGATGTTTTCCAAGCAGTATTAGGAGATGTCACCGGCACACCCATTCCCGGGCGGGATGCAGAGCTTCCAGGGCAGATGGGCAGCTACCAAACCCCCGCTGCCCTCAACAATGCTCTTCGTTCGGCCCGAGCTGAATTTTAAAAGAGAACAGGAACTCTCGACTTCATCCTCTATAATCCCTGTATCACGGAACACAGCGAGAGTGGTTCGCTCTCATTATTGGTATAAGATTACTCTTCAATTGCAGCGAAAATCCATCCTTTCAAAAGCATTAAAGGGTTGACGTTTCTTTTCCTGATACAAGCCCATATTCAGATTACATGGACACTAATCAAATAACCCGGGTTATTTCATTTGTCAACATGTTCATAAAAATTTTCTACCAGGCGTTAAAGGCATTTATATGGAACGACATCTTTCAAAAGCAATGTTGCTAGTGCAGATTTAGGGTATATTTGATTATGACAAGACGTTTGATGGTTTTATTTTACATACCAGCTGTGCCACAAATCGTTTCATACCTCAAAGTCCTAATTTTTATCCTGCGAGTATTTTCTATGAAGCAGTAGTTTTCATTTTAAGCGGCTCTTGTCAATACCTGCAGCTCCTAGAAGAGCCTTCTATTCAAAAGCCTTGTCAGATGATCTAAAGGACAAGTGGGAAGGCGGCTTTGGAGATGGTTTTGTTTTGTTTATTTCGGCGTGCGTGTGCGTGTTTCCCCCCCCAACTTTAAAAGAAACTCCTCGGTTCATGGTACCGTTACAAGGGGGAATCCCGTCCTCCTTCTGGCTCCCCCGCGCTGCTGTCCGCAGCCGCTGCGGGATGGCTTCTGCTCGGCGAGGGCTGCGGGCCCCGCGGGCGGGGTGGCAGCGGCTCCCGGGGGAGGGGGACGGCTGGCTGGCGGCGGGGGTCGGGGGCAGGAGCTGCGGTAGGCGTTTCCCGGGGTCTGCTCTGGGCGGGGAGCCGCGGCG
>WBNO01026731.1:87881-132319 GCA_013400575.1 Peucedramus taeniatus | reverse complement strand
CGGGCCTGAGGGGGTCCCCGAGCCGCCCCGGCGCTGCCGCACGGCCGGGACCTGCCGGGACCGATCGGGGCCGGGAGTGGCCGGGGAGCAGGTGAGGGCACGGAGGCGGCCTTTGCTGAGTTGTGCCTAACCCCCGCCCGCTCCGGAGCGGCAGAGAGCCCCGAGCGCCGGGTGCCCACCCAGGGCTGCCGGGGGGCGATGCCGAGCGGAGGGGGAGGCGGGTCCCTCACGGCAGCGCCGCCGGCAGTCGCCCTTTTCCTCCCTCCCGGCTCTCTTCTCTCGCCGAGAACTCTGGAGCATCAGTTGCTCTTTTTATTGGTTACAGCTCTCCTCATCCTTCCAACTTCGACAGGTGATCAGAGCATCGGGGCTGTTTTAGGTACTTACGTAGGGTCTAATTGCTTTTATGAAATTGATGAACTTTCTTTGGAATAGCTCACATTGTTATTCTCTGTTTGTAGGTATTCCTTTTATCATGGATATCCATGTAATTGAAATTTATTACTTAAGCTAGAAGCTGCTGTTGCTGTCACTTTAAAATGTCACATTGATCTTCAGATTTGCAAATCTTTACATTAAAAGGTTTCTGTAGGAATTGAGTCCTCTGAAAGTGTTTGAAGCATTTTAATGACTTTTTTTCTGAGAACTGACAGCTACTAGTTGAAAGAAATGTCAATAGAAACTTAATGGAAGATCAGGTTTTTTAATAGTTTTGTATTTTTAGTATAGATGCTTTCAAATAAAAAGCAGTTGCAGTCATGCACGAAATTCAGAATTTAATAATTATGTCTTGAAAGTTTTCCCTTATTTTTGGCTTTTAAAAATGCAAAATGTAGCACTTGACAGCCTTTGTTACCATGTATTAAGTATAATTGGTACTAGAGAGAGGAATATAGGAATTTATTTTGGCAGTAGGGTGATTAAATTTATGTTTTTTAATATATAAACCTACACCAAAGCATAAGCTGTTCTTCAAGAATGCAATTCTTTTTTTGTATTTAACCATTTTCCAGTATTTCAAAGCAAAGTAGAGCTGCTTTATGGAACTCTACAGAGATATCATTTTATAGATAGTTTTGTAGCCATAGAAATTCTAATGTAAAGTCAAAATATTTAGATCCTGTTAGCTGAATGTAATATAACCAGATGAGAAAGTACAAAAATAAATTATGTGTAAGAATTACAGAGTGTACCAAAGATTTTGCAAAAGAAATTAGTTGGCTAAATCCTAGTATTTACAGATGGATATTTCCATGTCTGTAATGCTGTGATTCTGTTAATATAATTTTCCTGCATCACAGTCTTATGTTACCTGCAATTGCTATTGATAAACACCAGGTCAAAGAACAAAATATTTTGTTGGAAAACAAACTATTTTAGGCAAGACCTGTCTTAATTTACAAAACCATTTTCAATCAAAAGGTTTCTTGGCTTCATTGTAGCAAAAAATAACTTATTTATGTTGCTCCCCACAATTTCACCTTGCATAGTGTCCTTCAGCTCTGTCACTTGCTCTTATTGGAGTTGACATCATGTAGTAAGTTTAGCACAAATGTAAGTAAAATTAATGTAAGTTAATGGCACTTAGTACTGTTGAAGAAATCTTCAGCATCAACCATGTGGAAGTAACTGATCTTTGTTAAAAATAGTTCTTTTTAAATACAAATGATGAACATGCAAAATCACGAAAAATAAACAGGTGTATGTATGGCTATATGTTCAGCTGTGAACGCATGTATGTGTATATATATGCTTCCATCTTTATGTATGTGCTCACACACCACATGTATATTCTTTTCTGTCAGAAAGAAACATTTGAACAGATAATTACTTTTTCTAAAAGCTGCCAAAATCAATAGCAGGATTCTTAAATAGGAGTATATCTTAATATATCTTTAAATTCAACCAGATAATGTAACTTTAAAAATTTTCTGAAAAAGAGACATCAATGTGAACTGTATGAAGATGGAAGACAAATATTTATGAGTGTTTTCACAAGTTACACATTTTGGTTCAGTCTGTCTTTGGTTCAGCCTGTTTATGCTTGTTTCATGCTGTTTGTGTTTGGTTGGCCGTTGTTTCTCCATTTTCTGTGGCTACATACAGGGAATGATAGGTTTTGTCTGCACGGATGCCTGGGTGAAGGAACAAATGCACAGATCTATGTGAGAACAAATGTGCTAGCACAGATGACTGTGGTCAGGGCTGCTGTTTATGTGAATGAAGGATTTTGCTGATAGTAGGCACACACATCTGTGTGACAAGAAACTTTCTTAGACTGTGTGACAGATGAATAGTTGCCTTCTTTGTTACCCCTCTCATGGAATAACATTTGCTTTCTGTTCTTTTTGGATGTCCCTGTAAAATTCAAACTTCCTGTGATGTTTTGGAGCATTATGTCAATTGCTGAATGGTGAACAATGCCAGAGCAGCAGGTGCAAAACCAGACCAAGTCTCTGAGGTGACTACCAGCACAATTCAGGCCTGGATATGAAATACTGTGAGCTCTGAAATGGAATGTATCCATACAGTGTATGGCATGTACAGCTGTACAGTTGAAATTACATATTCATAACATTCACAGTTTGATAATCCTCAGTCCTGGCTGAAAAACTAAAACATGCTCCCTTTATCCTACAGAAACACAGTTTTTTCCTTTGTCCTACAGAAACCCTGTTTTTTAGGTCTTAGGCCTTGAAACCACAAGAGTGAAGTGGTGGATAAATGCACTGCTTCATTAAATAGAACAGCTGTAAGCCAGTGAAGAGTCAGCCCTTCACACAAAAAAAAAAGTCTTTGAAAGCCAGTAGACTATGGAGCTGTAGTCATCTCCTCTTTATGCACAGGTGGATTGTCTGATTTATGAGAGACTTGTACAACCCAGTACCATCCAACAGGGTCCATTAGATCAGACACAGTGCCAGACAGAAGCATTCATTCTGTCCTTGGGACCGACCCAACTGTAAAGGAATATTGACATTTTATGCATCATGAAGTCAAATTCCTAGACCCAGTCTGTTTGAACCACCAGGATTGCAGAAAATAAATGTACTTCATCCTTTGCAATGGATGCAGCATGGTATTACTGTTGCTTATTGTCCAGTTTGAAATATCAAGAATTCTCCCAGTGCCTGCACTGCATTTCTTGTAGTCGAGCACTGGAAGACATGGAACAGAGAACTCAGTGGCCCTGTTGTTCATGTTCTGCCAGATTCAAAACCTCCAGCTAAATCCAAGAAAGCTTCATGTGGAACTGGGCAGATACTGTTGCATCACACATCCCAACAAGGGAGTATTAACCAGGCTTTCCAGCTGTGTGGGATAGCCCATTCCTTTCCTACCTACCACATTGCTGGCTGTGGAAGAGAGTGGAAGTACAAATAGGGGTTGAGTGTGGAAATTCCAAAAAACATAGGAAAGTTTGGTGCTGGGCTGACATTGGAGAACCAGTGGGGTGAGAGTTATGTGACACTGCTGGGACTTACTCAAATCTCTGTTATTTTCTCATCAAACTAAATGTGATGCTCAATCCCAGGCATTTTGTACATCTTGGACATTGGGTAAAGACTGGAAATTGCATCCTTGTGGTGGTCTTGGAGACGTGATGTGATCTTCATCTGCTTTGGAGAGGGAGGTCTGTGTGTCTGTGTGGCAGCTACCATGCATCAGGAGAGAGGCCACTTCAACTTCCCTATTCTCAGAGAAAATAAGAAGAAACCTGAAAGATTTTCTTTTAGTTTCCACTTCCAAACAGTTCCTGTATGTCACAAGACTTGTTGAAAGCAAATGTGGAGGTTGAGGTATTTGTTCATTTCCATACAGGGATTTTAGCTCTGTCTTCTTCATTATTCCCATAGAAGTTTGAGAGATTGGTCATAATAAAAAGATTTGGCAGTTTCATGATTCACTAGGCTGGGTACCCAGCCAAGATATAATGATGGTTCATCAAAAGCTGTCAGCTTACATTGCATGTACTGGGGATTTCAGATGATGGAAGACAATCTGAAGACCACGCAGCCTTAAAATAGGCTCTGGAGAACTGGAGAACTGCTCCCTGAAGGTATTGTGATGATACAATAACAAAGTTGTGAGCACCCCATAAACTTGCAAGGTCTCTAATTTACAATAAAACCTCCATAAGGGCCCATTTTCTAAAAGCTCAAACTAGGCACCAAACTCCACACCTTGAACTGCCTCCTTACCATTCCAGAGGCAGTGAGTTTCCCTATTTCTGCTCATTATTTTTTGGTACCTGGCAGGTTAGAGTTGTGCAGCTACTGTACAGAGAAGTGTGAAGAAAGCAAGCTGGGGAAGCCCGGAATGCCAAGGGAAGACCATTTCCTTGGTTCAGGCTTGTTCAGTCCTGATTTTATTCCACTCCTTTAGATTCTGTTCATCTCTGCAGTCAACAAATTCCTCCTTGATGCACAGTTGTATTTCCTTCTGCTTCTTCCCAGATGCCTAGCTCAGGTCAGCACGTCAGACAAGTGTGACTGAATCATGCCAGGAGAACTGGGGCTATGTTAGATGAGCAGTACATCAAGAGCTGTGAGGAACTGAGAAGAGAGGTACTCAAAATATGCCCCAACTGTAGCCCTGGACTGCAAAAGTAAAAAAATCCGGTCTCCACAGGTTTAATTATTGTTTTCTCATTTACCTCATCAGTGCTAATTGGGCTGTTCTTAATGCATAGATGTGACATGGCTCACTGGCAGGAAAGGGACCTCTGGATCAGCCACCTTCTTGCTTCTCTGCAGGATCACCACTGGGATCCCAATTTGTGACCAGTAAAAATGGGAAGTTGAAAGAGCATAGTCAAAGCTCAGAAATTCAGGGTGTATTGTCTTATGTCCATCTCAAAGATGGACAGGTTGCTAAACCTGAGACTCAGAAATGAATGATGTATGAGTAGTTTTTCTTAAAATCCAGAGAAATTCTTTCCTTTCCAGGGTAATCCAAGACCTTTGCATACTCTGCTAGGAGTATAATACCTGTCTGAGGGGTAGCAAACCAAACCCCCAGAGGGCTTTTTCATCCCAGAAAGGCTGGGAATGGCAACACATAGCTGTGTGTCCAAGTGGTTTTGTACAATTTTCTTTATGTGTCCAGGATTTTCAGGAGTGAAGGTGCAAAGAAATAATTTAGTATTCAGAAAGACCGAGCTTGCACCCAAGCTGAAACACATAAACTCTGTCTTGCAGTAGCAGTGAGCTAAAAGAAATTACTTGTTTAGACTTCTCACGCTTTTAAAGGACTTCTCAGCTTGTGACTGAATTTAGGAAACAGGGTTTAGTTTCAGGATTTATTTCATGGGTTCTAGGATTACTTTTTAAAGCAAGAATTCTCCATTCTTTTATTTTATTCCCTGCCAGTTTCCTTCCATTTTAATTTTGATTTTTCTCCTTTGCAATTCACAACTTAAATAAAGGGAGAAGAAAACCTGGCATAGAAGAAAAGCAATTGTATAAAACCCAAGAATAGATTTTCTCACTTTTATATTTCATATTCCCTTGAAATTTCCTTCATGTGTTAAGAATCCTCAGTTCCTTATAAAAACAGAAAATAATAAATGCTGCAGACAGAACCACTCTGTCTGCATCAGCTCAATTCCTTTATTATCTGTAGTTTATTGTGCATGACACTGCATGTCTGATCATGGATTCCTCAGACCGACAGACCTGCTATTGAAATCAAAGGCAGCTTTGGCAGCGGCCACAGGACTGCACTGGCACAGTCACAGGTTATGTGCTTCAGGGAAAATGCCATCACACTTTGGAGCAGAAAGGAGTAAGTTAAAAGGTGAAGGAAATGATGGCTCCAGTTTTTAATATTTTGGTTTTTTTTCTTTCAGTTTTGTTGACATGGGAAATGCAGAGCTTTACATTAACTCCTGCTCTGGAGAAAGTATGGAGTAGATACAGAAATGGTTGGGAAGACTGTGGGATAATGCTTTCCAGGATCAAATACTTAAAAATATTTTTTAAGAGTATCTTCTGTGCCATTTTTTTCCAGCTAGGATAATTGCTTTGAAAGTGATATAACTATATGCAAATAATCTACAGTTAAAATAGAAGTAAAGGTAAAATAGAAGTAGCTATTGACAATTTTAGAAATCAAATCAATTTCAGAGAAACAGTTTTTATTGCCTGCTTCTGTTTTTGATTGTGAAGAGCTGAATTAGCTAAATAAGTTATGGCTGAAATGGTTCCCCTCTTGCAAATGTGATTAATTTGTTTCCTTCCCACTTGCATAGTTGATCATAATACTAAGCAGGGCTACCAGTGCCTTTATGGCCACTAAGAAGCTCCAAACGATGCCACAGTTCAGTGTGGTTACTGTGGCAAGGAGAATCAGGTCAAGTCCTCTGAAAATAGAATTCAGGGGAGTCCTTGCTCAAATCGGTGTTTCTACATTTGGGAATTTGCAGACATTTCTTAGGAGAGCTTGCAGTGACATCTGAAGGCCATGCAGTAGAAAACCAGGGATGTGAAAAATTCCTTTCTTTTCCTCTCTGGTAACGTGTTTTTCTCATGAGGTACAGGAGCTATGTAAACATATTTCAGGAAGGTAGAAGTTGTAACTCTAATTAGTTAATGGGATGTTATACAAGTAGTAAGAAAAGGGGAGAGACTAAGAGAAGGCTATATTTAGAGTTCCAGCTTGGAAGAACACTCAGGAAACCAAAAATTGACTAGCAATTTGTGTGCTGCTCTGGAGGCAAGCAGGCTGGGAGCATTTGCTGCGAGCATCATCTATTTCATATGCCTTTTGATGGAACATCCAGAATTGCATAATCCATAGGGAGTTGCCTGCCCATAGGTCCTTGTTCTTTGACAGATCTGTCACACTTCTCAGAAATCAATATGCAAAATCCATCACTCAGGGACATGGTATATGTGTATCAGATACTGTCTGGGGGATGAAGAGTCCATTAAACAGCAAGTCCCTAAACTCATCCATATGAAGGATTCACATCTGTGACAGATTGAATATGGAGAGTACCCATCGTCTAACAGGTGATCTGAGTCTAATGTGCTACTAAAGCACTATAAATATTCATTTTATTTCAGCCTCTCAGAGATGTCTGTGAGTGATCCCAGAGGGGTAGGAGCTGCTTATGCAAAACCTGAGTGGGAACAGCAAGATCATGTTTGTATGGGGGGGACAATGTTGTATGGGGGGGGAAGCAATGGCACTCCCAGCACTGGCAGTTTGAGGCAAGTATATCATTGCCTGCATGATGTAGAGCTGAAGAACTGACCTTCACAATGAAGCCTATGGTAGAGTTCTGTAAACTTTGATACATACTAGAAGGAGAGTGAATGAAGTTACATATGGAGGTTTTGTTTGGTTTGGTTTGTTTGTTTTTTAATTTTTGTTTTTGTCCCCAGCTAATTTCTGCTATCTGTTTTAAGTGTTGTGGTTGCTCCTGCTGTACTTCATATATTTCAGCAGTTATGAGATCTCTGGTGGTGGTTTCAAGGTATGAGGTATACATTGACACAGCCACCTTCTGCACTGGCAGGTGCCACAGTGTAGTCACACTCCTGCTGACCCTCTCTGAGAATCCAGCAGATGCCCTCTGGCAGCAGTTGGATCTGACTTTGCACACAGCCATTCCTTGGCTGTCTCTGGGTTTGCCATGAGTGGAGGCAGGACTGAGAAAAGCAGAGCTGGCTGGGGCCCCTGGCAACATCATGCCCATACTCTGTTGAGATTTATTCTGTACAGTGTCAGTGAGTATTTGACTGGACTTAGTGGGAGAAGAGCACCATGTGGATTTAGGCTTGGAATACTGCTAAACTTTCTTGAGCTTTGCTGAAAAGGCACCTCTGTGTGCATTCTCCGGACACCACCATCCTCTAGACTCATGGGACAAAGGTAAAATCTATGTTAGTAAACTTTAAGAGTGCTACACAGCCGGTTAAGTTTCTTTAACAGCAGCAGCCATTGAAAAGTCGTTTTCAAAAGTAATTTTAAAAAGTCTGCCATGGTAAAAATGCATTACCTAGGTTGTCTGTGGGTACCTCTTTGATGCTGCAGCTGCTGAGTTGCACAATCCAGCCACAGTATCACAGTGATGCCTGTGAAGCTTTTGTAGATATTTATCTCCTCTTCACCTCTTATTCCTGCTGTCCATGGTCCTTTGACCTTGTTTCAACTGATCTGTTTTATTGCCTTTGCTCCCCCAGAGAGCTGAGAAAGTAAATCAGTTGAATTTTTTTCTCTCAAGTCACATCTCAAGCTTTAGTCTTTACTTTTGAGGAAGTCAGTATTTCAGTTCTCTGTGGTAAGGGCAGCAGCTACCAGAGAACCCCCTACCACCCCTCACCTGTGCAGGAGGCAGGACTTGTTCCAGTACTGCCCTGGATGAATCTGCACTTTGGAACAAAGACCCCTGAACAAGGGCAGGTTGGAAAACCCACAGGATGCAGCACATCCCTTTGTGGAGGTAGCAGCTCAGTCTTGAAAGCAGTTCAGTCATGTTTGCTCACTGTTACCCCTCACCTGATGAACTTGGCTTAGTAACAGAAGCTGAAATCTTGTGGATGCAGAGGGAAGAGCTTTCTCATGCTATTTGAAGACTGTAGAAAAAGATTCACCCTTTTTCTTTTAATGATGTTGCAGAGTATCCCCACTCTCCACTCTCCAAGTACCAGCAGCACATCTTCAGCCAACACTGTAAAGTGCCGGCACTGTAGATTGAAATGACTCTCCCTACCTGACATAACCCTGGCCAGACCCCATCAAACCCAGTACCTGAGGAGGCACCCAACCTGCTGTTTGAGCAGAGGGTGGCAGAGAGAATGACCCACTCTGGAGAGAAACAATTCCTGCCTGGCAGGGTGCTCGGAACCTGAGGCCAATACAACGCACCGGCAGCAGCAGAGACCGGGGGATGTTTCTGTGCTTGGCTTGGTCAAGGGACACTGTGTTATGCTGAGATGTGACACTAGATGGTGCATTCCCCAAATGATTGGAAAAGATGGCTCACCCCAGTGCCTTTGGTGCGAGGCTGACGGTAACTGTCCCATCTGCTGTATAATCACAGTACATCCTTCTCACAGCTTTTCACAAAAGTGACCCTTCCATGCAAGAGTCAAATTCCGTGCTCCCACAGCTGCCAGGGTGGCACTTTGAGACTTTGGCACTTATGCATGTAGGTTTGGGGGATTTTTTGTTGGATCACATGTTAACAAGTCATTTAGAAACAAGCAAACTTTAATGTCATATTGAGTTCAAAGGATGCTTGAGGTTGGATCAAGGACTTATATTATCCCACTCTTTGCCTTGGTTGTTTGGTTTAGGCCTTCATCCTTCTGATGCTTACTACATACTGAATATCTGACTGTGTATTTTAATTTTTTTAGGGTAGGGTCTTAGACCTTGCCTACGAAGAATAAAATGGTACTGAATTAACTACACTGATTTAGAAATTGATTTAGTTAAATCAGTGCAACTCTCCTGAGCACTTTATACCACTTCAGTTTAAGTCATGAGTCAGTGAGTAACAAATCAATTCTGTTGGCAGAGAGTGAGAAAGATTAGACTAGATCTTCAGCCCTTTTATCTCAGTATTTATTAGGCTAAGGCCTCTTCAGGGCTTGTTGCTGTTCTCTTTAATTTTCTCTGCCTAATGGACCTGATCCAGCTCTTGATGGCGTAAATGAGGGGTTTTCCATGACCTCCAGCTGGGAGCTGGAGATGGCAATATCTTTATTAGAAACCTAGAGAGGCTTAGAATGACAAATGACTCAAGCCTGTCTTCTCCTCACTGCATACTGAGTTCTCAGATTGTGGCTCATATTCCAGAAGTTGCATCTGCAATGACAAATATATTATTCTACATTCAGGGCTGGAAAATTTATCTTCTAAAGACAGGAATCTCTATTAACATTGTGCTAGGAGTATCACTGTGCAAAGAATCATAATCTGATTTGATTTTCTCAACAACAGCTGGCAACATATACTTTGAGGCAGGATGAAAATAATTTTTTTCAGGAATTTCCACAATATTTGTGCATTCTGGTTGGACAGACTCAGGACTCAGGTTATTCCTGAGTTTTACAGCAGCTTAACCAGAAACTTGACTCATGTTGCACTCAAGCAAAAAAATCACAGCTTTTACAAAATGTGTTTCAAAAAGTCTTGCTTTATTTTGTTGTTGTTCTCTTTCTCTACCTTTCTTCACACTTCTACAAACTATTAATATGAGAATATGCTTAAGAATATGCTGAGTTCTACTCACTGAAAATTTTGCTTATTTTTCCCAAATCTTCTTACTCCTCTCTGTAGAGAGCAGCGGTTGAACTCTTGGTCTGTCTGCCTGTTCCAGGAAGAGTAATTCACTTGTTTACAAACCTAAGATTTCAGTTTAGTGCAAAGTAATCTTTCTCATTCTGAACTGGACGTTAATAGAGCTGTAAACTCTGTAACCAACAATGTCCTGGCATACTTTTACAATTCACCTACAGCTCCTGGAAATCTTCGTATTTCAAGTAGCGATGCCACCTTCTACTTCTGTCTCTGTGCCAAATGTGATTTCTTGTGTTTTGTACAGGTTTATAATGGAACTTACATCTTTGCCTAAATTCCTTTGGACAAGTGACAACAAGCTTCTGCATCACCATTTTCCAGACATACTGGCTACTGTTCACACCACACAAGACATCCCTGAAGAAGTTGTTTTTGGACCATGCCTGCTCCAGAACACCCTGCTGGACACTGTAGCTTTCATTGCTCTCAAGTGTTCTGATAGACGGAACATCCACTATGTATTTAAGGTATGAGAAAAATATGAATGTTTAATTTTAGACCTATCAAAAAGAGTTATACTATCCCTGAGAAGGTAACTTTGCAAGGGGTAGGTTTTTGTTTTGCTCAGCACAAGCAAGAGCTTTCAAAGAGAAAGGGCCAGTGCATTTCTGATTTATGAGCTGTAGACTGGAAGGACCTAAGGAAAACTCTTTCCTTTGTAGGAAGAATACAAAATCCCACTTCTATGCTGATGATTGATGACCTGCTTCAGATCTGACTTGGAATAGGAGGAAGAGGGACAAATAGTTTAGTAACCTCTAGTTCAGCTTTTGTCAGGACAAAGGAGGTTTATCAGGAGGTGTGACAGCCGTGTGAGAACAGAGGGGGAAGACTGCAGCATTGCACTGACTCATGCAGGTGGTACATTCACAGCATTTATTTACAGATCTAGGCAACTGCTACCCCAGTGTCTTCAGTTATCCTTAAAAGTGAAACCACAATGGCAGGCAACTAGCCCACACACACTTTGGGCAGCCACAACTTAACTGCTATTAGTACATGGACTTCCTAAAGCCACCTTAGATCTGTATGTCTGTGTTGCAGCTACACTTTTCAATCACTTTAGGGAAGGCAGAAACCCCAGGATTGTAATGGACTGTTAACTCTCAAGCTCTAGTTCCCCAATTTTTTTTTTTTTCATTGCCACTGTTTATCATGCTGACCACTTACCCTGGCTCTCTGGGTCTTGGAGTGCCTTTCAGTCACTGTTGGTCTAGATGAAGACAGGGAGGTGTTTTACAGTGTGAGGAAGGCAAATTTCCCACATTCTATGGCATGGATGGATCTGGGATAGATCCATCTAAAAATATAGAAATCTTTGCCTGAGATTTCTGTGTTCTGTAGGAGAGAAATCCCAAGGCATATGTGTAATATAGAAGTTGTTGGGAGATAACCTGTTCTACACTTCTGCTTTAAAAAAATTAAGAGAGAGAAGAAGAGAAGGCTTCAGGGTTTATCTGACTGTTTTGAGTCTCCAGCACAAGTTGGCTTTCTTGGACAGTGTTATTAGTACTCCAGGAGACCAACAAACGCTTTGGAGAGAGACCTGCCCTGAAATAAGGCTTTATTTTTGGAATATTTCTGTATTTCTCCCGGGAGTTTTGAATTACTGTAGAGAGAGCCTCAAAGGTTTTCTACATTGGAAGAGCCCTCTAGAGGGATGGCTTTAGTGTTTTTCTACACTTGAGCTAAGTAATTGCTATGCAGCAATGAAATTGGATGCCTGAGTTGGCTCAGGTCTCTGTCTTTTGGCAGTAAATACATGAAATTCTGTGCAAGTAGCTGTTTCAGATGCAACTGGTAGTCCCATATCCTGTTAACTACTCATAATTAAAAGTAAACCTCCCAGAAATCAGAAACTACCATTAGGCTCCTAACTCTGTGTAGTAATTAATTAAAAATTAAGTCTTGATGCTGTATTGTCATCATGGCACTGAAGTGCAAAACAAGAAATAGTTTTGGTTCTGCTGGGTGTAGTACAAACAGAATACACATGGAAATGAATTGTCAAGGTGGATTCATTGCAGCTGAGGTTTCTGTTCATCATCATTCAGCACTCCTGCAAGACTTTGGGGGATATATTTCTAACAAGGGTTTCATCCTCTTGGGCTTTTTTGTTTAGACCAAAGGAGGATTTCATAATCTTTTTTCCCTCATTTTCTTGGAGACCCTAATTAGAGCTCCTTGGCCCTATTTGTACACTTGGGCAAAGCAGATGCCTTGGCAGCCATTGGCACAGGTAGTTCTTTCCAGCTGATTCCTCTGCCCCTTAAAGCTTCTTGGGAAGCTTTTTCAAGGAAAAGCCTTATTTTCTCTCTTCTCTTCCAGCATCTCCCAAGGGAGCCACATTCCTCCACAGCCCAGCTATGACTGAGATGCTGGGCTGTGAAGGCCTTACCTCATATATTGGTGCAAAGGGTCCATCTGGGGGATTGACATTTACAGGAGAGGGTGGATTTGCCGGGTTTATAGAGTGTCTAAACACAGGGAAAACTGAAACTAGTTCATGTTTCTAGTTGGCAGCACCCAGATCTTATCTTACATCTGGTACTCCTCCTCACCTACTTGAAGCTCACTGAGCTCTTTCCCTGGAGAGCTGTGCTCCCTTTGACTTTGCTTAGAGCACCGGGTGGCTGCTCAGTATTTCTGAAACACGGCAACTAAAATTTGACAGCCTCTGTCATAGCTATTAGTTACAGCCACTGTGTGTGGGTGGGTGTTCTTGGGTTGCTGTCAGGCACTTGTATTTCTCAATCATTGTTAATTACCATGGCATTTAGAGAGAACCAGTTTCAGGGCATGCTAATTTATTTTCTCTCTTACACTAAGTAACTCTCATCCTAATGGTCTCTTAATGTTTCATTCTTGTAT
The DNA here is from genome assembly GCA_013400575.1 of Peucedramus taeniatus. NCBI lineage: Eukaryota > Metazoa > Chordata > Aves > Passeriformes > Fringillidae > Peucedramus > Peucedramus taeniatus. Next base: position 119,131 of record WBNO01026731.1, on the reverse strand, counting down.
CCAAGCTACTAATGTGATCAAACTTTTCACGGTAGGTAATAGTCAGTTAAAACCAGAGAAATAATTAGCCAAAATATTGTTTCTGGTACCAAACACCGTTGAATGGCTGCCCTGCAATTAGTGGAAAACAAAGAGCTATACATTGCTTGGGGTGAAATTTAGATCATACTTGTCACTAGACATTTTTCATTTGCAAACTTCTTCCTTTCTCAACAATGAGTGCTTCAAAAATTAGTTTTTATGCATATAAATGTTGCCCTTGATCACCCTGTGTTTTAGTCTTCAAGCTATGAAAATCTTCCCCATCTTTCAAATGTTGCAGAGGGCACAGATCTGCTGTGATAAACACCAAGGAAAAACCTATAAAGAAATAAATAATTCCCTACTCAGTGTAATAAACTAACTAAGACTGGAGTCACGCACTGAGTGAGGAAGACAATGCCAAATGTTTTATGCTTAGATTATTTGTCAACTTGTGACTAAATGACTCAGGAGTCCTGTGGAGTAAAAATTATATGTGATTTAGGACTATGCTGTAATATACACACAGAACAGAAATTTAATTTGAGCAATAGACTTAATATTATTTTTTTAAACGTTTTAGTGCCTGACCTTACAACCTGAGAAATGTTTTTAAACTTAATTTGTTTGCTATATCTGCATGCACACAAAGGGAAAGTAAATCAGCCCCTTGCCACTCTCAGAAATTATTTAACAAAAAATAGTGATTTGATGAGGTTTATCTGTTTAGATACCTTGAAACTAATTTAATCTAGCAAAGGTAAAAAAGGAGTATATAATTTTATTTCGGAAAAAAAAGGAAAGAGATCATATAAATGCTTCTTAGTTGTGTATATTAAAATATGTATTTTATGTAATCTAGCCAAACAGATATGCAGATGTTTACTTGGGGTATTGAATCAAATCAACATGATTTTTCTTACACCCCCTGATCTATATCCTCTTATGTCAGTGAAAAACTCCACATGCAACTGTTGTGAGTGTATGTTCATTCCCAGTTTCACACTGCACTGATCTAGGGGTCTGCTCATCTCTCAGTCCCCAAGTCACAGCACTGGCACATCTCCTAACTCATATCCCATTTTCATATCCCAGGGATTGAGACCCCTTCTTAGAGAGGATCACACCTCCTGTACCTCTGTGATCCGCACCTGGCACAGTCCCATGGGATGGTCTGCACAGGACAGGGCTAGAGACTGACCAACTTTCCAGGCCTGGCTTTGCCATGGGAGGTTACACATGAACCTTGGTCTCTCCTCCTCCCTCCCACACAGCTGTGTTCCCAGAGCTCTCAGCCTCCACACCGGGGAAGCCTTCTCCCTGTGATTCCTTTGGATTTGGTGACACTGGCAGATGTACTGGACTCACAGCTTTGTCATAGGAGCTCAGTGCAAGGCAGAAAACAGGCTTGGTTCTTGGATTGGATTAAAATCTTGCTTTGGGCCTCGAGATCTGTAACTTCCCTTCTTTGTGTCCTGTGTCACAGGTGGATGTTACATCTGTGCACAGTCCCACAGGACTGCCTTGGATGAGACTTGTACAAGCAGCTGCCAATAGCAAGGAGCAGAACTTGGAAGCTTACTTAGAAAACAGTCAGTTATACTATCGCTCCACCAGGAAAATCAGCAAAAATGAGGAGCTGCTTGTCTGGTATGATGAGGAGCTTTCCAGACTCTTGGGTTTCAATGAGATAAAAGCTCAGAGTCCCCAGAATGGTAAGTATCAAATTGCTGATTGCAGGAGTGACTGAGAACAGAAGGGAGTCTGCATCTTCTTTAGTACGGCATTGTCTTGTAATAATACAAAACATGTCTAAATCCTTAGCTGGTTTGCTAAGAGAGAAGACCTTCTGCTTTGAGGTTTGAGTTGGAGGCACAGAGCAAGAGCCAATTTGCAGTTCTTAATGCTATTTTCATTGGTGCTTTCTAGCAGAGAATGGTGCACTAGGGATTCATGCTGAAATTTTTGAGCTATGCAATGGAAATCTGTGCACTTCGATAACTTAGAATCCTAAAAGGCTAAAATATCAGTTGGAAATAGGCCTTTTTTAGCTCATTGACAAATCAGGTATAGGCTAGTGTTCAGCTTTAATCTTGTAAATGAGCAGATCTTTAAAAATATGTAACAAACCTAACAGTATTGCATGCAGCACAGTCTGTTTATTTAGTGTGGGACACAGTGGAAATGAGGAAAATAGCAAGCTTCAGTTTCTGAGATGTTGCTGGAAATTCGTTGCTCTAAAAGAAAGTGACCTGAAAGTTGTTACAAAACTGAAAATCCAGATTACAGAGAAACCAAGCAAGTTAGTCAGGTCCATACCAAGTCTGACTCCAGCTGTCATTTGCTCCAAATTTTACCTAGTTATACTGGAACAAAACCCTTTCGACATTCCCTTTAGTTGAGTTAAACAAGGCTTATATAGATTGATTAGTAAAGGTATAGGTTAGTACAGATATGTGTTAGCAAATTCATATGCTAATGTACTTGTCTGTAAATTAGTATTAAATGAATTCAGACACATTCATAGCAGGAACCGACTAAATCATTCCAGCTGGTTTCAGTGTATTCTGTTAGTTTCTGTGTAGGCACACACTGCCAGCCCTTTGGATTTACCAGGGAAGAGTGTTACTTGCACAAGAAATGCTGTATCTAGACTCAAGACTTTAAACTCATAGGTGTAATGTTCCACCCATTTCACCAGCCTTATTTTCTTAAAAAAGTTCAGCTTCTGTAGTTTGTAAAGTGATATAAGCTGTGCTGAGTCTGAAATTAGGAATTTTTAGTTCGACCCAACCAATTTATGAACTTTCCTATGTATCTGAGGTTTCAGGTGCTGTCTGGCATCACTTGCATTGTAAAACTGCCATATTGTGAAATAATGTAACATGGATATAGTTTAAAAGGGTTAAGATGTACCATATTTGTGTTGATTGCTGAATTTTGTATCATCTGTTCGTGGGCAGTCAGTCATCCCAATGAACCAGAGGTGCAGTAGGTCTGAAGGCCACAAGGAAAGAGTGTTCCTTATTCCTCCTGCCCATCACTGGCATTGTTTCAATTTGAACATCATTTTCTGTGCCATAGACATTTGTGCCTTAAAGCATATAACAGCTTGCCAAATGAGCATGAGTAAGGGCTTCAGGCATTAAGGTCAGATGATTTTTGAACAGTATTAAACTTCCAGGGTATCCTAAAAATAGAAGTGATGTAAAAATCTTTGAATCCTGGTCTAAAACTCATTATTGCTTGGATATATAGTATTTAATGTTCATCCTGAATGAAAGCCAGTGACTTAGTTAAGAAATGTAGACTCAAATCTGGGTTTAGACTTCAAATCATTATAAAGTCTAAATGGTTTTATCTAGATCATGGTGTACTGGCTATTTTATGTACTTTTATAATTACATTTTATGTAATAAAATTTAGGCTTGAGAGTCTAAATGGAATATTTCTGCCAGTAGCACGGAAGCATTGAAGCAAATAAGAGTGAACCATTTTGCATAGCAGGAAGGGACCTGATTCTGCACTGGCATTAGTTTTACCATGTTTAACCTTGTATGACACAAAAGGTGTTTCTGGTTTTTTTGTGTCAATGACAGGATCAGGATCTGCATCCACCCATGATTCCACCTTTGCAAAACTCATCACTTGTTGTCTTTTTCTGCAGAGTTGAGATGCCAAGAATGCGACCGAGTCTTTAAATGTGAGCATTCCTATCTGTCCCATGTCCGCTTCCTCTGTGTCCCAGAGAAGAGTGCTCTGCTATGGAGAAACTTCCAGAACCCTAAAACTGAGAAGAGCAGCCTAGCTGTGCAGACCACAAATTTCCACAGTCTGGCAAGGGACCTGGAAGTCAAAATGGCAGCTTGTAAAGATGATGCACACAATCTTATTGGAGAAAGGAGAGCAAAATCTGAAGAGGCTGAGAACAACAGGAGCAGGAAAACAGTGCTGTTGGAGAAAACCAATAATTTGACTGAGGAACGTAACTGTGGGGGCAAGGAAGAGGTTGGGGGAGAGCATGCATTGGCTGGTTCTTTCAGGAAACTTAGTTCAGGGAGGCAGTCCACTAGGAAGGATGCTTTAGAACAGAAGCAGAGTGCTTTCACTGAGGTTAGGAGGATGAAAGAGAAGCTGAGGAATGAGAGACTGCAGGAGCCAGAACAGGAGGATGGCATGGTCCCACATGGTAAAGAGCAGGAGTCAAAGGAGGTGTTGCTGAACTCCTCTGGTAGTGCATTCTCCTTTGTTTGGCCCACCAGAGCTCGAGGAGAACAGAAGAGTGCTTTCAGCAAGCCCAGTAAGTGCATAACAGAAAGAGCTGCAGTAAATTCTTCTCATCCCATGAGTGAGTCAACAAAGAGCCTGGGGGAGCTGTCTGGCTTCATTGCCACCGCAGACATCATGTGCTGCAGCAGTCTTCTCAATTCCAAGTTCTTTGTCAGTGATTTGTGTAATGCTCAGATGCTGCAGACAAGCATCACTCGGAGCAATGTTTTCCCATATACCTCAGAACCGTGGCTCAAGCAAGCAGGAGGACAGTTACAAAACACCACCACCACCACTTCCTCCTCCTCCTCCTCCTCTTCCTTAACTCTTCTTCCCCCCACCTTCACATCCTTTGGAGTGGCTGCCCAGAACTGGTGTGCCAAATGCAACCTGTCCTTTCGCATGACATCTGATTTAGTCTTCCACATGCGGTCACACCACAAAAAAGAATACTCCTCAAGTGAATCCCAGTGCAAGAGGAGACGAGAGGAGAAGCTGACATGTCCCATTTGCCATGAGTACTTCCGAGAACGCCATCATTTATCCCGGCACATGACTTCTCATAATTAGAGCTGTGCAGACAGATGTCACCAAGGGACCGGGCAGGTTGGATGAAGAAGGGAATGATAGTTCACTTAAGTCCATTTCTTTTTGAGTTTACATTAATTTCTTTCAGGAAATCACTGTTTACAATAATTTATAATAGATGCTTTGTGAAAAAAATATAAAATGTTTACAAGAGTCTGAGTGGGTTTTAAGTTTTGAAAACTCAACCTAGCCCTTGTCAACCTATTTTTGAGGAAATAAAATAGTGAAATGAATCCACATGCAGTGTTAATTTGCAGAGTAGGGACAAAATTATATATTTGCAAACAGAGTTGTCTTTGCTTATATTTGATTTGCTGGTGTCTGTGCAGTATAATGTAAATACAGAAATAACAACCACCTCATTGAATGAGGAACCTTTAAACATTAGAAAAATCAGAGCTTATATGTTAAAAAAAAAAGTTCCTATTTCTAGCAGCATTCTTACTCCTTTATGTTAGCTGAATCAGCTCTCTTACCAAATTTTTGAGTTAAAAACTGACATCTTACTATCTCCTTGGCTTTGAAAGGGACCTGAATTTAAGACTGTTTGAAATCTGTGATTGTCAACAACTGAATGGCAGACTGCCAAAGAGGATGGAACTTGTAAAGCAGAATATCCAAGTTCTGTTCTAGGCTCTGCTGCTTTTGAAATGTCTTTTACACAGTGAAATCAATGTGGGTCTGTAGTCTGACTTTAGTAGGTATACAGATCTGATGGGAGTAGAGTTCAGCCTGTGATTTTCAAGTTTTGGATATACCAAAGGAAGCAGTTAGGGTATCAGAGTTACAATTAGCTACTGATAGATAGAACCTGCACACTTTGATTGTGGATGATAGGCTCTGTTCTGATAACTGCTAGAAGAGAAATACAAAATTATACAGATGTACAGGAAATGCACTGCATTATACCAGCTTGTCTGTCCTCTGGTTTCTACATGGGTCAATTCCAACTTTTTAAAAAAGAAAGTGGGATATTCTTTCTCTTGCCTGTCCATGAGACATTTTTCTTTTGTCTACTTTTTTTGGAGCTTTGCTGAGTCTTAGCAGCAGATAAATTTATACTGCTCAGGGTGGGAGGAAACACTGTCTATTGTTACTGCAGCCCATCTAATTAGACTTTTATTACTTTTTAAATCCATTTAGGGGCTTGATTTTGATAGTTTATGACACTGTTTTCTTCAAGCAATCATTTCTCCTGCTCTTGTATAGTATTTTTTCAGGATGTCTGATGTTTTTGTGGCCAGTCTCTGAACCTCACCTGCCTCATCAAGGGCTAGTATTCCCTTTCAGACAGAGAATGATCAGAAACCACTCATTTCCCAGCTGAGGGTAAAGGACATTTCAATATGCTCTGTATGTTCTACCATACTGATGATGTACTCCAGTGGTTTTTGAATACTGGACAGAATTTTGAGTTACCATGTCGATGCCTAGTCTGATAATGCAAGTATCAGGAAGTAAGTACATCTGAATGATAAAAGAGAGACTGACAGTCTTAGGCTGTCAGCTGGAACCAACATAACCCACTCACTGTCACCTCTTGTGAGATTTCTGTAAGTCAGGAGATTGTGTTCTTCCCAATATATTGCTGTTGAACATTAACACATGGCTGTTTCCTATTAATAGAAACATTTTTCTCATTGCAGGTTTTATTTTTGAAACATAAAGTGATAAAACAATTACATTATGCCTTTGAGTTCAGGAGACAGTTCTGGTTGGATTGTAGCACAGCTTTTCAAGGTCAGTGGTGGAAGCTCTTTCACTTGAATCTTTAAAAACCAAAATGAACAAAGACTGAAACATGGAGCACAGGGAACAACCTTGCACTGAGTAGGGGATGGTGTAGTTTTCTTGTAATCTTTCCATCTCTATTTTGTGTCCAATAACATTTGCTGTGTAAGGAATATATTTATGGCAAAATTTAATGGGCCAAATTTCACTCCACCTGGGTGCCAGCCAGTTTACTGTGAAGTCAGTGTCCATAAAGTGTAATGAAGGACTCTGTGGTGTAACTGCATTCATATGTGGTCAGGGTTATATTTCCCATTAGTAGTTTAGGCCAGATTATGATCTCATTTATTCCAGTGAAAATCCAGAATAATTCCATGTTGCTACTCCTGATTTATATTAATTACTTTAAGATCAGCCTGGCCCAGTATAAATAAGACTAAAGAGTTTTTGGTACCATTACTGCAAAATGTTCTTTTCTGTACTTACTGAAAGATGCCATGTTTTCTTAGCAGTTTTATGATTAGAAACCTAGCTTCAGATTTCTTCTGGAAAAAGACAGGACTAGCTGTATAATGCTCCCCAGTATTATTTTGGCACATCACTTCAACATTACCCTGCTCCAAATGCCTGTTTTTCCAGTGCACTACACCTGGTGTATAATTTAGATCTGAATGAAACAGTACCAAATCTTACTGGTTACATGTTTCACTGATTTTGTGTTGGACAAAGTGTAGGAAATCAACCACTGAAAAACAGATGAGTGTCAAAACTCTTCAAATAGTGTGTTAGACCTACAGCTTGAGAGTTCTCACCAGTAATCAAACTTCTTCACTTTGCTTATGGTATGAGGCTTAAGTAGGCAGCAAGGTTACAGGGAGAGATAGCTTCCCTTTATGGCATGGAGTTGTTTTCTTTGGGAAAAAAGAAAAGGTAAGAACTCTTACTCAGTTTCCTTGTGGGCATATCTCAGCCACAGCAATTTATTTACTGTGATGCCAAGCAATGTAGGAATGGCTTCTGTGCACAGAGGGAGAGAGTTATGAGGAGAAGCATTTAGGAACAGTGGCAGAGCTGATTCAAAATGCAACAATGAAGAGAGGTTTTTAATAAGCTTGATTTCTGGTTTCCTCACCTCCTCTAGCTCAGGGGCAGTGCATTGTGGTCCTGGTCTGTAAAGATTGAGGATTTCCCTCTTGCAACATGGAAATCACACTGCAGGCAGTGTTTGCAATGCTGTCCTTGTTTTTTTGGTAGGTGGTCATCAGCATAAAGATTGCGTTAAAAAGTTGCTTCTTATTCTGAGGTAAAGGGGTTTGTGAACTAAGACTTATTTAGACACATAGCAAACCATACAGCCAGACAACATGACAACTTGTTGCCTGCTGCATCTGTGGTGGTATCAGTGCAAAACCACACAGATGCCAACAGAACCAGAACTGCATTCCCTATGTATAAAACCAGCTCTTGTGTAAAGCTCTTTGTGTAGGCACAGTCTTTTAAGTGTCTCAAATTTAACTAAGTGTCTCATCTAAACTGGGTTACATAAACTAGGGGGCTTATCCAAAATTTTTACAGATTTTATTTCTTTAAATGAAAATACTCATATTAAAGCTGAGTGAACCAAATATTGAACAGGCAGAAGGAAGCCTAACGAGACAAAGAAAAACAAACTTCCTATAATTGAGTCATGCTGAAAGCTTATTTCCCCTTATGTCTAGAAGTCTGAAAATTTAAATTGGTGCAGATGAAATCCTGCTGGAAGGAAAGCACTCCACTAGAACAGGGGGTTTATGAAGAAATGAAGGACTGCATTCTGTCCCTGTGAAATACTGTGACTTTACCACAGGGATCCCTGTAAGATCAAGTAGAATTTTTTCTTCAAGTAGAAATTCTAGGGAGGGGGGGGGAAATAATTTTGTTTTTAAAACAAGAGGAGACAATTTGCAGTGAGCTGACTGGTTCTTTTCCTGTCTTTGCTAGAAACTAACTGTTCATTTTGATCAAACAACTTTTTTTTCATGACGTGTTTCTGGATCAGTGAAAAAGGACACAACACAGTGCTGTCAAGCTTAGCTGTGCAGGCTGTGTTTCTGCAATGGATAATGAGTTTACTGATAGGAAATGCCAGATTACGACAGTTGTTCACTCACTGATCATTGATCCCTGAATTTTTTCTGATGAAGATGTGTTTTTCCATCAAAATGACATTGAGATGTGCTTTTGAGAAATATATATTTGCTTGTTTTTTATGAGGTAATTTTTCACTAATCAAGGCAGTCTCTATGCTTCCTTGGATCTACAGGGCACTGTCACAGCTTAGAGTTCATTTTGATCCCTTTGCTTGGCTTGGCTGGAGGGAGCTGGCAAATAAGGGAAGGGAATGATGATCTAAAATAAAAAACTTTAATAATGAAAATAACAAATGTGGAGACTGCAGGTTATAGAGACTAGGACCAAAGAGCCGTGGGCAGGGCAAATGCAGCCAGGTATGGGGGCAAAGGTCCAATCACAAACGTGAACTCAGAATGTGACCTTATTTGAAAAAAGTCCTGGACCAACTGAGAACAAGAACCAGAAACTTGAACAAATATAGGGTAGTTCTGTTAGCATACCAGCTCCCAAGAACCCACAGTTCCCACTGTGACCTGACCAGGTGCCCCCTCAGTACACAGTTTGCCAAGGTCTGAGGTCAAAGCCCTCTGCAGATGCATCTGAGGTGAAAACCTCAGCTGGATGAGATCCCACAGGCCACACTTTGGAAATCACTGGACTAAGGCAGTACAAAGAAATAAAAGCTGGCTGTCATTTCTTGGTTAGAGTTCTATGAATGCTGGAAGGAGGAAGATGATACTGCTAGGTAGTCTGATACAATAACTCCTTTCTTCCTGCCTTTAAAAGGAACATGATTAGCTCTGAAATTCAGGAAGTTATTCTAGGTGGGATGATAAGAAAATGGTGCTATAAACTGTAGAATGTCCATGTCAGCTTTGGAACCAGAAGAGAGCAGGGTGGCAGTTTCATCATATTTCCTGTTGTGTTCTGGAAGAGCAATTCTCAAATTGCTTGTCCCTCCCTAAAAACCTTCTAACTTTCTCATTTAAGCCACAAACCATGGACTTTCCATAGCTAATTTGCATTTGTGCTTTTGTGATTTTCAGACCTTTCAATGAAGTGTAATTTTCTACACAATTACTGACTGTAGTTCTGTGAGGTCTAAACTCATTGAGATGAGCATAACTATGACACAGCAGTTTGTGAAGACAGGAAAAATTGCTTTTAACACACTGGCCTTTGTTAAGCCTGGCGGTTTCAATATAAATTAGCCAGTACTATGAAATAGCAAATAATATTTTGTCAAGTAATAAAATTTCTCAAGGTTGCACAATAGTTTTCCACTGAAATCGATCGCTTTAGTGAATTAACAGCATTATTGATTTAAAATGGACTCACCAGAAATTGCATCTTCATTGTTTGTTTTTCCAACTGGATTCCAAATTGTGGACATATTTATTATACATATGTATTCCACATATTACTCTGGGAAGAATTTATGTTCTATTTGTGCCCATATGGTATAGCTTTTTGTCCTCAAATAGATGGCTAAAGTTTCTAAATATTTGGCTTAACAATTAACATTGTTTGTACATGACAGCACGACTGATTGTTTTTAGGAAAACAAAGCAGTTTATCTGGATCATTGAGATATTAAAGAGGCTTAAAAGAAATGAGAAGAAATATATTAGTGTTTACTTATTCATTGACTACTCCACTTTTTTACACATTAAGAGTATTTAATCTTCATACATATATTACTTTACATGAAATTCTGTATGGGATTCAATTAATTAAAGTATTTTCCACAACACTGAGAAGTTTAACAACAAGCTAGTTCATTAAAATCAGAACATGAAAATGTCTCAAAGGAGTTTAGTTTAGTGATCGCACTTAATGTAGTTATAAGACAAATAATAAAAAAGATGGAAAATCTATTTAGTTCTTAAAATTTTCTTCCTGTAAAAACTTGAAGTCAAGTGTTTAACACAATTTATAAAAAAAATGGCAGGAACTTACAAATGAGCAAATGAACACCACTCTAACTGAATATTGGGGGACCATTTCCCTAATTTAATTATCTTACAGCTGGCATTCTGTAGAGATGAGAAAATCTGAGATCTAGATTAAAGTTACACATATTTCTGAGTAATTATGAAGATAAATGTTTAACTAAGAATTGTAGGAAAGACAAGGAATGTTGTGCATTAAGCTCATGTCAATATCTCTGTGAGTTATCCTGGAATGCACTGTCACTTCATATGGAGCTTGATAGCGGGGTGCAAAGGATATTTTTCAGCTTTTATTTTTTTCTGTCCTTGGAGCAGGACAGAGCAAAATAATTCTAGCCTTAAGTAAAAAGTATGATTCTTTTCCTTGAGTCAGTTGATCTGGGCCCTGGGTAGAAGAGTCAATTTACTGCCTTTGTCCTGCTCATCCTCCCCTCTGACAGACACTGAGAGAAGCAGCCTGTTCCTTTCAAATACCAGGAGTCTCAGCAACCCTGACAGACTGGGAATGGTTATTTTTGGTACATCTGAATGATGAAATGGAAAAGAGACTTCTCCAGACTCTTCCAACTACTGCTAATTTTTAAAGATGTACAAATAGGAATGTACACCATTTGCAAAGAAGAAGAGCCTTTCTGTCTTTAAAGTTGTTCACATGCTTTCAATACTGACAGTTGGGATTTTCTGTGGGATGAAAGGATATCTGTGATTGGTAACTACACTTCAAAAAACTTACACACTGAACATTTATGTTTGATTACAGGAGAGGAATCCAGAAACTCCAGTGAATTATTGAAGTATTTCAACCACACACAGAAAGAGCTGGGTTCCATAGAATGGGGAAAAATGCCAGCATGTTGGAAAGGAGTCACTTTGAGCTATGTACAGGGACCCAGTCACTGACCACAGAGATTGAAATGAAGCTCCCACTTCTTTCTAGGGTTTACATTTGGGTAGCTAGCTGTATTTTCATAAGAACTAGGGATGTGTTCCTCCACTGGGCTATCTAGAGCTGTGTAGGTGAGTGTTGAGCATCTCCTTTGCTTTGATGAGTGCTGTTTCAGCCGGTGATTCTATGTGAGGAGGGACTCCTTTCCCTTCCCAGGAGGTGCTGTCTGCAGAGATGACTGATCTGGAGGTGGGGATGACAATGTAGAAGTTGGTTTCATCTACCTGATATGTCTGTGGGGAATGGCAGCCACCACTGGTCTGCTCCCCAATGATGAGAGCTCTGCCCAGTCTCTTCATTATGTATACAAACTCTTCAGCAGCCCCAGCTGTCACAGCACTGGTAAGGATTACCAGTCCCTTCTGAGAGCCGTACCTCTCCCCTGTAAGGTAGGAAAACACCCATCAGAAATAAATCCGTTTTCAGAGATTTATTTGTATAATAGAGCAAAGAGAAGCCAAGATAGAGGCATTGCTCCCTACCTGCTCTTAACAATCCAAGAAGTTTGGAAATTTACTTTGTGCCTATGATAGTATTGAAGTACTTTCAACACTAGCCCAGACTACATGCTATAAAAAAAGGCTGACTCCCTGTGTGGTGCTCTTGTGCCGTCAGTTTCTGCTTATGAGCTCCATAAGGAGAGAAGCCAGCTCATGATTACTAGTGTTAGCTCTTCTGTGGCTTTGACTTCTAGAGGAGCTCCAGATCTCATCAGAGCAGTGGAATAGACAGGTGAGAAAAATGACATTTTTCACCATTGCAGCAGGAGTAGTCATAACTCATCCGGAAGCATCTTCAGTTTCACCCTCATCCCTGCTCTAGGAACATGACTGTCACAGAGCTTGGCCTGCAACTGTGCAGGCATTATTTTATGAAATTACAATTATAGTGGTTTCCCACAGCTTTTTTTATAGTTTGTAAATGGATGCTATACATGGCCTTTGTCCCAAACCCTTCAATAAATACCCCTTTATTATTAGGATCTGAGCCAAGCATCTCATTTTCTTACATAAAACACCTGACAGGAATAGGGAGGGCTTTGAACCTTATTTTCAATATATCTGAACATGCTAGATATTTTTTGATAGTTTAGTTTCTTTGAAAAAGTGACCAGTGGGTAACAACTAGGACTTGATAGCTTGAAAACTAAACTGCTCTAAAAATGTCAATTTATAAGTAAGTAACAGTATGACATATAATTCTCATGCTAAATTCTAAGAGAGGGGCCCCAATAGCATGGTAATTAATTTTCACACCATCTTTGGTCTTCTCATTTCACTATAAACACAATAACCATTAAAATAACTCTTTTCACAGTAGATATATATAATATAGGACCAAATCCAGGTCCTTTGAAGTTAATATGAGCCTGCCTGTTCTCTTTGATGGGAACTGGAGTTTGTCCACAGAAATCATAACCCTAAGCACAACCCACCTCTGACTGCCTGGGAAAATAGATGGGCCCTGCAGACTGGGACAAAGTTTAACCATTTCAGCATGATCCAGGCCAACAACTGCAAACACCATTAACTTTTTTGCTACTGTCTTAGCTTAAGAGGGAAAATAATTAAACCCCATGTTTAAGGCTTCTTAGCACTCTAACTGCAGTTTATGAACACTGAAGAGCTCTGTTTCTGCATGTTGCAGCATCCTTTCAACTTCCACAAACTGGGGCAGGGTAAGTGTGGCGTGTGTGCGACACATTGCCAAATGCTTCAAGCTCACACAGATGTACAAAATTTGGATTTTGTGGATTTCTTTTTCTTCTCTGGTATTATGGTGTTTTCATCTACTGATGTAGAGGATTACACAGGTAGATAGTAGGGAACAATGTATAAAACTGTATGGGAGTGTTGGAAGAGACCTTAATAGAGGTCCAGGCAACGCTGGATAATTTTTAATTTTGGCAACTTTTAAAAGCAACAATTTACAGCTGCTCTACACAGTATTTGGCTAACACACCCCATTTTTAGGAATGGTAAACTTTTTTGTAGATGGCATTGAGTAACATAGTTGAAATGCACATTTTTTGTCTACACAGCTTGAGCTGATCATGGCAGGTGCTTTCACCAACTGAGTTACAGGATTTAATGGCTCACTTTAAAATGACAAGGAGAGACATCTGAAATGGAAAGCTACTCTGAAAAGAAATTGTCATTTACCTTTGAGCTGTGGCTGGGTCCAAATCTCCTTTACTGAGTCACTGGGTCTGTCATAAACTTTGTCCAAGAGAATTGGGTGTCCTTCATCAAAGAAATATGAGCATAGGATTGCTATGGGTGTAGTGGAGCCTCCAATATTGTACCTTTTCAAAAATTAAAAATATTAAGGAAACAAGTGAAAATTTGTGTCAGGCAGTAAATCTCCCTTCCAAGTATTGTTCCTTAATATCAGTCTGAAAAAAGGCTTATGGCTGCATTTTGATATATTTATGTTCATTCTCCCCTATCAGCATTTGCACATCTATCAGATAAACAAAATCCTGTCTAAGAGTGTTGGACTGTTATTGCCCACAACTAACTTCCAAAGCAAATACAAAACTTAAAAGTTTATTTTCTTCTTGATGTTACCTAGAAAAAATCAGAAAGTAAGCAAAGACTCTGGATCTGCAGAGAAACATCAGATTTTTGTTATTCTCCTCTGAGTAACCCATTCTGTTCCTGACATAGGCAGCAAGGAGTGAATACCTAAACCCTAATACATGAAAGTCTATTCTAATTAAAGCAAAATATGTTTGTAGAACTGTTGTGTTCTTATTTTTTGCTACACAAAATGAGAAAACTTAGTGGTTTTAATGAGGCCTTTTTTTGTGCCTAAAGATTGTGTTAGTTGCTTCATTTCGCACAGTCGTAATTGAAAACTTTAATTGCAATTTAATTCCATAGCAGTCTCTGAAGATTAATTTTACTGAAGAGCCTGTCACTGGAGAACCCCTGCTATGAATACACACAATTAATTACCAAAATATTTCTGCCTGTCACTTTTCACTAATACTAGAGCACATACAGCTCTAGAAATGCTTGTACTTTACTTACTGATAGTGTGGATTCAGTACTTTCCTGTAGGTGATTTTAGGAGTACCCAGCACAGGCATTCCAGCAAAAACCTGCTCGAAAATGAGTTTATTCAGTTCTATCTATGGCTAAGATTTTTAACCTCCAGAAAAGGATCTGACAATCCAGGACACCTCTGCTCCGAAGAGTGAAGCCACGTCTTTATTCTTCAGCATTTGGGAGCTGTATGACTGACGGTGTGACTGGCTGGAGGTTAAATACCCATCCCCTGCTGGTGCAGTGCTGCCGGGACGTGCTGCTGCTGCTGCTGCACAGCCCAGAGCCAGCCCAGCCCCGCAGAGCCCCGGTCACAGAGGTGCCACCACGGCTGAAGGGGGTGGCAGGCTGGGCAGTGCAGGAACGCTCTTCCTGGGACTCTTGCAGACAGTGAAACTGCAGTAACTTCAGTCAGTAATAATGACTGAGCAGGTGCCAGAGTTTTAACTTAACTCTTGGATGCTAGTACTCCTTCTGACACATGTCTTATGTGACCTCAGGGAGGCCTTTTAGTTTATCAGTGTCTGCTATCAGTGATGTGAGAGTTAAAAATACAAAGTTCATGAGCGGCACAGCTGTTCTGTGGAGGGGAGCTATTAAGGTGAGAGACATTATGCATTATGGTTAATCCCATGCAAAATTGAAATTATCCAAATATGAAGTTCATGAGTGACCCAGCTGTTTCAGGGAAGAAAGCTTGTAAAATGAGAAACATTATTCATTAAAGTTAATCCCATGCAAAATTTAAATAATCAGTCTTAAAATTATAAGATTGCCTAACAGAGAATTTCAGTAGGTTTGTTTTGGGTTCTCTTTTATGTGCCCTCAAAGGACTGAAAATACATAAAATATTTAAAAAAAAAACAAAACAAAACAAAAAACAAACAAACAAAAAAACCCACCACAACAACAACAACAACAACAAAAACAACAACACATGAAAAGAGCGATAATGATATCATTTGGTACCCGAGATGTGATTTCATCTTTGCTGGTGGTTTCAGTGCCACCAGCCTGAAATTTTTAGTTTGGGAGAAAACTGGGTCAAGAAAGAGAAAAGTCCCAATCCTGTCTCAACTCTACTGGAGGATGGTGGTGCTTTTGCTGAATTCAGATTCAGTCATGGGTATGTTATGTTGGTCACTGCCTTGACTCTTCTGTGCTTGCACAGTGACATCTCTATCTCTGCTCTCATCTCTGTGCTCAACTTTTCCACCCCATGCTGAAAATCCCACAAGAACATGAAGAAGATTACCAAATATTAAGACCCCCATGATAACAACAGATGCGACTGTTTTTAACACTAAAACTAAATTCTTACAAAGTCCTTCTTTGGTTTATATTTGTAATGTTCTGGGCTCATACACATTTGCTTTGGACCACAAAAAGGGAATTACTTCCCAAAATATTGTGTAGGAAATGTACATTTTTTATATTAATCTGCTTTGATAGCTGGTGACAAATGGATGACATCTTATGGCTCATAGGATTTGGAGCACTGTTGGCACACTGGAGTGTCCAGCAGGGAGCAGGCATACGATGCTTGGTGCAGCAGGGCCCAGGAGTGCTACAGCACCTCTGTGCACAGGGCCTGTTCTGGACAGACCTGATTGCCCAGAGTTATTTAGCACTGCAGCTATAGCAAATTAAATGTTGTAACACAGCCTTAAATGTGGTCTGTCTTTTTGACTGTTGAATCACTTGGCCACTACATGAAGTAAAAGATTTATTTTTATATACATGTGGCACATGGAGAGTTTGATTAGAAAGAAATTATAGAAATAAAAGATATGTAACATCCAGAATTGTATTCTGAAAACTACTCCCTAAATTTGCCTATTTAGTTCTAAACATCTCAAGCGATAATGCAATTTATCTTGAGATACACTTCCAGACTGTTATTATTTTCCTTGGCTGTTTTCCTTTTCTTATTTAATCCTAGCAATGTTAGCTTGTAAACAGGACAGCAAGCCATGTAAAGCTAATTCACTGTTACAAATAAAATGCTGCTTTGAAAGAGCTTTGGTTATTTGCCATTCAAAGGTTTACCTCATGTCTATGATTAATGCATCTGTGTGAACAATTTTCTTCCAAACATGCTCTATCATTAGGTCGGACACCTGGGTTAGAAGTTCACTGTCTCCAAACATATCAAATCTCAGATAGCCGATGTTGTTTTCAAATACATTTGTGTGGAACGAAAATTTAATCAAATCTTCAAATACTTCTGGCGGAGGGATCTGAAAGAGTAGGGAAAAACAAAACAAATCATTTGCTGGCACTAGCTTGACACAAAATGATGTGAGTCAAGTTTTATCCAGGTAGGATATGTTTGAGGAATGTGACTAAATTTG
Source organism: Peucedramus taeniatus (assembly GCA_013400575.1). Lineage (NCBI taxonomy): Eukaryota > Metazoa > Chordata > Aves > Passeriformes > Fringillidae > Peucedramus > Peucedramus taeniatus. The sequence goes on along the minus strand of WBNO01026731.1, from coordinate 102,108 downwards.
AAAAACAATAAATTTTACAATATTTTTGCACGCTAAACATAAATTAGCATTGCGTGATGAATTTTTGAGCAGCATAAGGTGCATCAATAACACACCCAGAATCTGGATCAGGCTCCTATTTCCCAGAGCTCAGTTTATTTTTCAAAAATACAAGAATTTCCTTGAACCAAGGAAGCTACAAGAACAATCCCAGCCTGCAGCACAGATCCCAGGCCTGCCACCCAAGCCCACGTTGCCTTTATGAGTTGTTTCTAAACACAACACCTGGGACTTTCATAATCTCTTGATTGGCCTCATGGGACAAACAGCTGCTGGCTGCTGGTGTGAGTGGCCCCAGCCCCTCTTAATGACCCAGTCCCTGTGAGAGTGAGGAACATGATGTGTTGGGCATGTGCTGGGATACTCATGAAGCAGATATGCTAAATCTCTTATATGGTGGCCATGTGCCTGGAGCCTCACGTGTTAGGTTGCGATTTATTTAATTTTGCTTAGCTTATGTTATTAAACAGCAGACATTTTTTAGTAGCAACCTGTAGCCAAATAATAAAGTTATCCTAGGAATCCCTGTATGCATTGAAACATAGCCAGCTCCTATTGCTAAACTTCTATTTTGTATGCAGTATCTGAAAATGGAATAGTCTCCTTCAGCTTGAGATAAGAATTTAGAATAGATACGACTTATATGACCTTCAGCCATTTGGTCTTTCATCCTCAGGGTTGCTGTGAAAATGGTGTTATACCTTCTTTTTAATCAGTTGCTCTCTGCCATAGCTCATCCCCAAACAATCCATGCTTTAACACTCAAGAGAGCAAGGAGTCAGCAGTGAGCCTTGTGCTAGAGGTGCTCTTCCAGTCTACAATGTGCCACAGAATTGGGCAGACACTTGGGCTTTCTGCAGCTACAGAGAAGTCAAATAATCTCCTGACTCTATACTGTACTCTGACCTGGAGCTGTGCTCCTGCCAAAAGCAGGTCTGCCACAGCAGGAAGAGTTTTTTCCAAGGTGTGTGAATGCAGCTGTGTTTGATACGGCTCGAGGTTACCTAGGGGAAAATTACCCACCATATCACACTTCATCATTCAGTCCCTGATGTATGCCAAAATTATCAAAATTTCAATCATTAATTTAAAAGCCCTGTTGGCCAGTAGCTCTAGACCTGATGATAAGAGCAAACTCTTTTCTGTACCCTTCTTTATCACTATACCTTGTGAAAATAACCATTGTATCTGGACTGTAAACACATCAGTCCAGCACTGCTGTGTTTGTCATTTCCAATCCACTTCCCAGTGACAGCAATGGTACTTTGATCTGCCCACTCTACTTTGGTTAAAAAATCACAGTTTTGAAAAATATATCCAGCATGCATTGAGTGTTCTGACAGAACTTAAGTCTAGTTCAGAGATACTGGTCCCACCCAGGAGGAAAAGAAACACATCACTCATTAGTAACATCTACAAATAAAACTGATCTGTTAATCTCAGCCACTTACTAATGATATTTTAACTGAACATACTTATCTCTGTCTCCAGTGATAACTGCTAAATGCATACCCATAAACATGTTAAAAGTAATAACTGTCTGATAAATTTTTTCTTAACTTGTTATTTTACTGTGATGCATTACATTTTTGTTCCATGAGGACTTCAGTTTTGATAACTCTTGAAAATTCACTATAAATTTCAAGGTGGGAAGGTTGCTCTTAAAGCTCCAGGTCTCATGGGGTGAAATGAATGTGCAAGGATCTAAATGAAAGCTCTTCATGGCTGCAAGGAAAGGTATGAAAATGTACCTATTCTAAAAGCTCTAAGACTGGAAATCAGATGAAAAGCACTCAGAATGTAATTTTGGGGTGCCAGGGAAAGTGGCAGGGGAAAGTCTGAACCTTTCAGCAAAAGAGGTGAGGAGCCTGTGACTGATATTAGAGAGTTACTGCCCAGCAAAACTGCAGGTTCATGACCCTGGCACGTGGGCCACGTGCTGTGGGTACCTAAGGAGGTAAGTCAAGCTTCAGGAAGCAAGCACATGCTCTCCTTTGGAAGGCAGGGCTCTGTTTGCTGGCCAAGGACAAGCTGGGACAGGATGCAGCTGAAAGTAAGGTCTGCTGCTCAGTCAGACAGTGTTTACATACAAATGACTTGTTGTTAAATATAAACCCTCAGGTGCACACTATAAGCAATGTGGCTACACTAAAGGACCTCCAAGCTAACTCCACTTTAAGCCAAGGAAAAATGTTTTTTCATTAACTATATAAGGGTCTGCAGTCCTCTTCTGCAAACTCCTTTCACAGGTGAGTGGAGTAAGTAAAACACATGATGTCACACAAAGTAGGACCTTAGAATGCTGCCCTAGGACTTGTGCATGGAGTTTGATCCTTGATTCTGACACAAACCCCAGCTATGGGCAAACCACTTTTCTAAATGTGCCTCTCTTCCCTCTTTTTTCTCTTTTCATCTCTCCCTTGTTTTGTCTATTTAGATGGAACCTGTTTTTTCATAGCTATTTTTGTGACCATTGTAATATCTCTGATTTCCATTAAGGATGCTAGTGCTGTCAACTGCAGACTGTTAAAATATTATCAGTTAATACTTTTGCAATACCATTACAAACCCTGAGATTAATTTAAGAACCATGAGATCCTGAGGGCTGAGTGGCAGGGTTGCATTTTTCTTAGAACATTTGGGTTCCTTGTGTATCCTCACAGGCTGGAATGGAACTGGTCATCCTAGTAGGGCCCCCAGCTAAACGACTGAGCGGCATCAGCTATAGCCTTGACAGCTCATTCTCACTTGCTCTTAACAACACACATTTTACTGGGTGATTTCCAGGCAAACCATCCTAGTACGTCACCAGCCTTACTATTAGAAAGATGTTTTTAAGATCCAGTGTAAACAGTCGAAATTCACTACTTTGTACTGTTTAAGTGCATTACTTCTTGGCCTATTTACTATGGACAAGGGAAGAGATTATTCTTTTCGTATTTGAAACAGTTTCTTACGTATCTGAAGACTGTTTTCATGTCTCCTCTCAGTTTTCTTCTCTCTGGAATAAACAGCTCAAATACTTTAAACTTTTTGAAGGCTACTTTTATTCAGTGTTCTCTTTACTCCTGTCCCTCTTTTCTGCTGTCTCCATACTTGAGCCACATCTTTCCAGAAAACTATTGCTCAAAACTGTGCCGATTGTACTCTAGATGAATTTTCTTTAGAGCTAAATGTAGCAGAAGATTTCATGTCTTCTTCATTATATTCTTCCTTAGCCATTCCAGTTTGAGGATGATGAGTATTTACTGCAACAGCTTGACCCTATTGACTTGTGCTCAGGTTATGAACTCTGAAGAACCCATTTCCATTTTACCAGGACCCCCCCTAAACATGCTACTTTTCTCCCAGAATTGTGCCGTGAACTACTATCACCCCAGAAACAAGCAAGCAAAGATTGCAAAAGGTGAAGAGCCAATGAGAGTTAAAGACGAGACATTTTTCTCTTGCATAAACTTGCATAGTACCACTGGCTCTGGTTGTGTTGATATAAATCAACATCATGTAGGCAAACAATTGTTTTCCACCTGTCAGCAGTCAATGTATGAATTTGATTACTTATCTTGACACTCGGAGGCTGACCATTTTGAGTTCACTCATTAATGTAGGGATTTGAAAAAAACTGTACTTCGTTCCGGTGAAACATCTTTAACTATTGCCTCCTTCAACAAGTACAATATTCTCCTATATATACATATTATTCATCTGAAAACAGAAGGACTTGAAATGCAAGAAAAATCTCTCTTTACAAAGTATTTGTTTTTGCCTTTCATTCTGATTTCATTTTCAGCTGCTTATCTAAACTGTCGTTACAAAAATTCTCTTAGGTGTAAAGACTTCACTAAAAGTATTTGGTCATTAAGAAGGGACCAAAATAATTACTCAGGGAGACTCCTCATCACTTAAAATGGACATAACACTTATGGCAAAATCAGGCAGCAGTTCTTCCATCAGTAGACAGTCACAAACACAAATGTTTCAGTTTGTAGAGGAAGGTTTGACTAGAGAGGGAGAGGGAGACAGAAGAATAAGAAGCAGGGATTATTAAACTGCAGGTCAGTGAGTTTACAGAGCTCTGCCTTATAAGCAAAATGTTATTTTCTGATCACAAAAAACATAGACAAAATTTACCTCAAGGAAGTCTGACTTTGCAAAGTGACAACTCTGACTAGCAGTGACCTTGCTGCTGCTTAGAGGAGACACATTCACTCCTCTGTACTATGCTTCAGCAGCTATTCTAGTGCAGCAGATGCAAAGGTCTGCACGCATTTCACTTGTCTGTCTCCTATGTCCCATCCCATCCTTCCTGCAGTTATTCATCATCACTTCCAGTTAATTGCGTTGGATCTGCTTCACCATGAAGGTCATTAACAGTAAAATTCTGTTGTCACAGGAGAGGGTGGCTTGGAAGGTAGGTAGCACAAGAGAAAAACTAGCTCTTAGATTTTTAAGGAATAAATGTGATATAGATCAAGAGAGCCACTATGTCCGTGTATCGGGCTGCGGAATTTAATTTTTTTTTTAACATAGACAAATGCAGCTAGTGCTATCATATATGCTTCACTCTACTCTAAAGGTGTTTGCTCTCTGGGGTATACTGAAATGTTCCACAGAAAGTATCCCTCTTATGGCTGCAAAAACAAATGCAGATGAAAGTACTCTTGCTGCCCAGGGCTCTGTGGAATGGGTGAATTTTCTTTTGCCTTCATCTCAAGGAAAATCCTTTAATGACTTCAGTGTCTTCGTTAACATCTTAATGCTCTCTTGTCTGACTCCCAATTTCCTCCAGCAATATGAGGGAATGCTTCTGCCTCTGGAAACCATTTTAGTCTCATAAGAGAAGCGATTCTCTGTTCTTTATACATTATTTCACCGTGGAGAAATCTCATATTTGTCCTAATTTTCATCCACACTGATGTGATTTCCTTCTTATGGATGTATCCCTGAACTCTTCTAATCATTTTGCTTGACAAAGAACTATGGTAAAACAGAGGCATTGAATAATATAATGGCATTTCTTCACTAGCTCTATCAGGATCAGAATTTTACGTCATGTGGCAAATAAGATACTTGTCCTCTATGTCATGTTCTTGACATTTAAGGTCTGAATAAAGTAAGATCTGAACAAGTAAAAACCACCAATAATATTCATTAACAACCTTCAGTGAACACAGTGACTAATTTGCAAGATTTTTCCATTCTTCCATTCTAGAAGGGGAAGAAATCATGATGTGTTGCTACTGGTATGTTGATAATAATTGAGCACGGAACTCTGCTTTGACTCTAGTCAAAAGCATTGAAATATCTTTAGAATGAAGTTTCTTCACTCAACCAAATTAGGAGGGAGAGTGCTGGAATAGAAAACTCCTTTAATTAATTATTTCAATTTAAAGAATGGGGCCAGCATCTCTTGGTTAACAAACTTGAAAAAAATTATCCACCCCGGCAATGCTTAGACTTTGTCCTTTACCTTAGTATCTGTGATAATACCACAAAGGTCATGGCCACTTTAAATCATGCATGCCAAAAATTTCAGAGTGTGGAAGTCCACGGATTTCCTCCCCCAGGAAACATTTAATAGTTACCTGACACTTGGTCTACTCTGGTTCATTGCAAAGGCAAATGCATTCTCTTCAAAAGTAATTTTATGAGTCCCTGGAGAAAATACGTCTCTGATAGCCATGCTAGTGCAGTAGCCAGAAAGCAGCTAACTCCATCCAAGAAAGGGATCAGGTTATCCTAACCCTCTACTTAATTTGAAGATGGAATTTTAACAAGTGCTCCTGGGAGCTCCCTCCAGCACAACAATGAACAAGAAAGATTGCCAAGGCAGACCAGTATATAAACACTCAGGCTCAGAACAAAGCACAGACTGTTATGCAAACCACACAGCAAGGGCAAAAGTAGATTATTAAAAATCAATTTCTCCCTGGGGTCACCTAACTTCCACCCTGATATTTCTTCCAAAGCATTTCTAGGTCACTGGGAAACTGTCTGATGGTGAGAATGAGATACAATTAGAACAACTTTCCACTGCCACTACCAAAGGAGTTGCTGATTATTCTGGTGCAATAGATGTCAGTTGCTGCAATTTTATATAGAAAAGTCCATCAAAAAGCACATGGCTGCATGTTTAGTCAGTTGTATGCATTTACTCTAGTCCAACTAAATTTCCCTCAAATTACCTGGGTTTGAAACCTGGGTTTGAAACCAGAGGATTTCTGAATTAATTACAACTGGAAAAGCTGCATCATTGAAAGAGGAGGGATCACAGAAACCATGAGATATCTTCCCTCTAACTCTGAAGCCCTACATTTTTGCTTGTGGCATATGGCAACTGAGATTCAGGGCCTGAAGGTTGTTTCCAAAATCTATGTATCCAGAACTACCATCTAATTCCGCAAGCTACTCCACTAAGTGTCAGCCCACAAAACCTACTCAGGCATTGGCTTCTCCTCTGGGTAAATCTGGGTGGGTTTATGGTATGGGCTAGAAAAGAAATAAGGTACCTGACTTAATGCTCCCATTCCAGCTGCCATCTCTATAGCTGAGTACAAGAGAAGTGTACCTGTTTTGGCATGATCCCTGGGATGCTGTCCTTGGCATGTTCAGGGATGTAGAGTAATTTCAGATGTTCATCATCAGAAAGAGCTTGTAAGATGGCAGTCACCTTCCTGGCAAGATCTTCCTCTGTATTGATCCTTTTATAATTGTCTTTGTTGAAGTTCTTTGTGAGGTTGGATGCTATAACAGTCCCAATGTCCACAAAGGCATAATTATCTGCCACAAGCTTGCCTACAGTTTTCAGGATCTGTGGCACCCGGGCACGCAGGTTGGCAATGTGCTGAGCTACAGCCATGGCTTCACTGGCCTGGATGGTGATGTGTGGCTCCACCCCAGACACACTCCATACTTTTCCAGTGACTGGGCTGAGCACCACTTGGCTGGGGATGGAGGCATACAGGGAACTGTTCCCAACACGATAAATGCCCACTGAGAGGGATCCACCAACTGTGGGCTCACCAACAACTGTGGCCCGGTGTAGATCCTTCAAAGAGCGAGTGAAAGCTTCAGCTGCTGTGCCACTCATATGGCTTGTTAGGATGTAGAGGTCCTTGAGGGAGCCATATCTCTTGCCAGCGAGCTGGGGGAGAGTCCACACCTCTGTGCTGCGGGAGGTACTACGATCGAAGACAGTGTAGAGGTGTTTCTGAGGCTCAGGGTCAAAGAAGTAGGAACAAAGTATTGGGATGGCAGTGGAGTAGCCACCTGTGTTGTACCTCATGTCAATAATCATGGCATCTGTGTCCACCAGCTTGTTCCACACCATCTGCAACAGCTGTGGCCCGATGGCCTTCACTGTTTCTGCCTCAGCCATCATATCAAAGCGAAGGTAACCCAGGTTCCCTGGCAATACCTCAATTTTGAAGAGTGCCTCAATGATGTAGCTCAGCTCTTCAGGGCTGGGAATCACATTGGGAAGCTGCTCTTCTGGTGTTGGTTCCACATGGCTGTGGAAGACGTGAAGCCGATGGTCTCCAGAGGCCTCCTGCAAATCACTGGTGAGCTGGGAAGCCAAAGTCTCAGAGTCTATAGCTGATCGATAACCTCCTTGGGCTCGTTTGGTGCTGAGCATAGCACTGGCCTTAGCAGCCACTTCTGGGATGGCATAGTGAGCCTCTAGGAGCTGCCCAGTACCCTCCAGAAGTACTCCCATGTTCTTGTGGAAGGCTAGCACTTCTTCAGCCTTCTCCAGTGCATCCTCAGCCAACACTATGGCATCAGGAACAACTCCTCCACCCATCCAGCTTTCCCCATGGTTGTCAATGAAGGTGATAACAGGAACCGTGACAGTCAGGCCACGGGTTATTCCTGGCCCAGGCTGCAGCAGAGGGAAGGTACGGGTGTGTGAGAGGCTTCCTGCTGTGATCTCACCGATCAGTGTGGCACGACCCAGGGACTGCATGAGGTAAGCAAACTCCTCAGCAGCTGTAGCAGTGTGGTGGCTGGTGAGCAGGTAGATGCCACGCTTAGCCCCATAGGACTGGCCCAGCAATTCTGCCTGGCTGTTGTGCTCCTGTGTACGGTTGGTGCGTCTGTCGTAAGTTGTGAAGAGATGGACGGGACCAGCAGCAGGGTCTTGAAAATAGGAGAGTAGCACAGGCACAGCAGAGGAGGAAGGGCCTCCAAGGTTGTAACGTAGGTCCATGATCAAGTTCTCTGTATTTTGAAGGGGCTCCCACACTTTGTGTACAATGTAAGGCCCCAACTTTGCAAGCACAGAGGCATCTGCAAATTCATCAAAGCGCATGTACCCAACATTGCCTGGCAACACTGACACCTTGAAGACAGTATCCACCAGGGCATGCAGCAGCTGCTCATTGTCAGGTAAGTCAGCTGCCATTCCAACTGGCTTCTCAGCTGGGGGATCAGCAGCTTCACCTGGCATCATGACTCGGACCATCAGGCGGGGGTCATCAGACAGGGACTGCAACTCAGTGTTGAGTTTGGTGGCCAAGTCCTCGGATGACTGCACAGAGGAGAAGTCAGGGGTGGCGAGGTGCCGCAGTAGCGCAGGCACTCTCTCCACTAAGCTGTAATAGTCCTTTAATATGTTTTTGAGGTGGCTAATGGTGCCAGGCACTGCTCTGCGCACTGCCAGGATATCCAAGGATTTCTGCAAGGCTTGCTCTGCCTCAGTAGCTACACATGGCATCACCCCACTCACTTCCCAGCTCTGTCCACCCCCACTCAAGGGGCTCACAGATCGTGACACAGGAACCATCATATAGAAATTGGAAGGGCCAATACGCAGCTTCTGGATGTCCAGTGAGCCCCCGGCTGTCTTCTCTCCAACAGTGATAGCTCTGTTCATATGCTTGAGGATGTAAGCCACATCTTCAGCCACTCCTGTGGTGTGATGGCTGATCAGAACAATGACATCCTTGTCTTTGCTGTACCTCTGTCCCAACACCTTTGGCAGTGTCCATATCTCTGTGGTGGTGTTGGAGGGACGATTGTATACAGTCTCAACATGCAGTCTCTTGTCTTGTTCATGCAAGTACGAGATGATGAAGGGGAGGCCAGAAATCTGTCCCCCAGTGCTGTGACGAAGATCTATCACCAGGGCAGATGTCTCTATCAGTGTCTTCCAGACCTTGTCCACCAGAAAAGCTCCAACTTTCTGCACAACTTCCTCTCCTATGATATAATCAATCCTCAGGTAGCCAACATTGCCCTCCAGCTTGTCATACATGATCACATGCTCAATAAGACTCAGGAGTTGCTCACGGGTAGGGGAACCCTCAGCTTCTTGTTTGGGAACTGCATGTGGTAATGGCTCGTAGGAAATCACCAGTCTTGGGTCATTCAGAGCACCCTGCACTCCAGCTGTCAAGACGCTGGCCAGCATTTTTGGATCTGAGATGTCCAGGATCTCTCCACTCTTGATTGCTTGTTCAATGGCTTCTTGCATTCCCACTAGGTTTTCAGGATAGCAGTAATTGTCCAGAAGGACTTTAGCCATGTCCAGCACTAGAGTTGGCTGAAAGATTTCCTCAGCGGGTATGCTGCACATGATCAGTGCTGAAAACAGCAAGAAATATGTCCTGATCATTTTGTCTTTGTATGGAAGAGAAAAGAAGTCAGAAGCTCTTATCGATCAAGATGAACATAGCTCTCCAATGACTCTGAATCACACTGAAATCCCTGTGTTGAATCCAGGTGCACTGAACAGATCTTTTATCTGCATTAAACCTTTAATCTCATTAAAATGTAGTGCATCATCCAAAGTGCACCAATAGATGAAGTTCAGCTCCTTACTACTTCACAGGCCTCTTATGAAACAGTAATAAACTTCAATCATCAAGGAAGGTAATTCTAGCAGGTAATTGCTTCCAAAAGGAAAACTAAGCCTGTTGCAAACTGGTCCTGGCTTACCTGAGAGTGAGTAGCTTAAATGCAATAGTGATTTTAACCACAGTTAGAACAGCAATGATCCTGCCTTTTACCATTATTTATGTAGAGCTTATACCAGGAGATTCTTCAGTGACTAAGTTGTATCAATATTTAAGATTCCTTCAAAAGTTGTTGGCAATACATTGTCTTTGGTGTTTTTTAGTCTGAGCTGCAAAGGACTGTTCATACATTCTGTGACTAAGGGCTCCAAACTAGGAACTCCAGACATTTAGCACAGCTCATAAAATCCAAGGTAATGACAGCCTTTTAATTTCTGTGCTGAGAATTGCCAGCATTTTAAACAGGACTTTGAAACACATTTGCCTCAACATAATACAGCTAAATCTGAGATGACTTTAATCTTCACAATTTGCACTCAATTAGGATTTACTTGTAATACCGTTGGGTAACATATGGTCATGTCTGATGACAGCTCCCAGCCAATAGACTTCAGGCTCAACATACCAAAATAGAATGTGGGGGGGTTGTTTTCTTCTGCTCACAATGTATTTGAGACCCTATTGTATTAAGAGTTTGAAAGAGGATCAGAATACGCGGGATGCAGGCTGTACCCATTCTGAGCTCCAGTATGACATGCCAAAGGTATACAAGAACAGATTCCTGGCTCCAAGTTTGAAATGAATTGCTACCCCAGCCACTCTGTTTGCTGGAGGTAGCCACAAGAATAGACTCTGAAATCTGGGAAGAGCACGTTTTTGTACTCCTGTCAAAATGCTGTTACATATGAATGCATGTGGAGGAACAGTCAAAGATGTTCTAAGCCTGTCTGGATGCACTCTGTTGGCGTATGTGTGGATGCCCTGAATGAAGCCTGCTTACTCACCACTTTCAGCTGACTGTGCAAAGGGTGTTAGAGATGTTATATACAAGGTGCTAACAGTCACCTCCTCTTACTCAGAATGTAACAGAAATAGACAAATTGCCATGAAGACAATAGTCAGAAAGGAGACAAGAACAGAACAGCAACTGAGTATTTTTAATCAGAGTGTGCCAGATATCAGCTGTGCCTTCCATACCTAAATGAGGTCTAGCTATCGCTGCTAAACTCTTTGCATGACAATTTTTTCCATAGCATTTAAGGAAGTATTTCCACATATGAAAAATATTCTTCTCCAGTGAGGCCTTATCTAGAGGTTAAAAATCACAAAATGGCACTTTTCTGCCTGTGATTGTTATGTAATAGTGAGATTATGAAAAAATACTTTTCTCTATTTTCCTGACATTTATTTTGCCTTTTATCACAGTCTATAAAGATTTTCATATCAGAAGTGCTGGAAACTAGCTGAGTTTCTTATGAAGCAAAGATACTGAGAAATATATACAGTATTGTGATTAGATAAGGCAAAACCCCACAGCTCAATTTATTTCTCAAGTTATGCACAGTCATTCTCATGTACTTTATTGTTGTCACATTAAAAAAAAAAACCCACAGCTTCACAATGTAAAGCTAAGGATTTTTTCCAACATGCACAATTTAAAATGTTAGGACAGTGGAAAAAACTCTTTTTCCTCACTGGATCTGTTTAGTAATCTATTTCTACTGAAATTCAATATGAATATTCAGTTTGGATTTCTGAATTCAATGTGACATGTAACATTCACTGCTACCTTGATAATTCTTTATAGATGGTGTTAGAAGGTAAGAATCCTTTCTGTGTGGTGTGAATTCCTAAGGATTTGGAGAATGACTATTTGCTTATTCATTTTGAGCCACATATAGCTTAAATTTTTATTGAATATGTTGTTTAATGCAAGTCCGTTCATTGAACTCTGAATAACCAGATCCAAAATGTAACTCAACCATCTATTCTAATTTATAATATAACTCAATCCAAATTCTTATTTTGATTTTAGTTTTGAGCAGAACTAAATAGCTAAGGCCTAGTTTTAGCTTTTATAACTCATAAAACTTTATGATCCTTTAAAATCTGTCCACAAGTATTTCATTTTCTGACTTCCTGTGGGTATGAACTTCCCACATACTCTGAAAAGAGGTATTTTTTTATCTGTCCCAGACTAGTCTCATGCAGTCTGCATTGCTCAGATCACATGCTAAAACTCTTCCATAGGCACAAGATTAAAAGTCTTGCTGTATATTATTTGCTTTCTATATTCTGCTCCAATACTCCCCAGTTCTTATGTGCAGCTGATCCCCCCGTTCCCCCATCAGACTCATGTAGATATTTGGTCACTGACAAGCCGCAGTATCAGGAGGCTCATCTGAAGGTGGCAGCAAGAACACCTTTTTCACTGGCAGAGATGCCAACAGGATAAGGGTGAAAGTTGGAATGAACTACTTTTGGTTTTAGTAAAGCCTTTAATACAGCCGTATTTTAAATTATATGTATGAATAAGAATTAATTTAAAGGCAATAGCTGGCTTCTAAATACTGAGAGGCAGAGTTTATTAGCTCAAGTTCAGGACTATGCTAATGAAATATTTAATGCTTCCAGGATTTCAATATGTATTTCTAGACAAACCTTCACTGCCTTTTATAGATGTTCAAGTCTGGGTCAGTACTACTTCATAGCTGTCTGTGACAGGCATGACTGGATTGCATAGGTATGGTCTAAGACTGTCTATTTTGTTCTGTTCTTGTACTGTTTGGTACAAAGGAAAACTTGTTCCTGAGTAGGCTTTCTAGGCCCCTGAGAAATAAAAGGAATTAATAATAACACCCTTAGATTCCTTTCTAATTCCCGTGCCAAAAGAAGTAATGTTAGATTTTTGTCCCAAGTTTTTTTCAGTTTTTATGCCATATAAACCTGTATAGATTAAAGCTGGAAGTTTTCTTTCACATTCTTTTAATATTGAAATCCTTCCATTTTATGAAAATGAAAATCGTATTCTGAGTTGCTTAATGATTACATTTGTAATAAGAAAAACTTAAATCCAAAATGTGTTAGATTTTGACTTTTTGTTAATATTCCCTTCCCTTCCCTTCCCCTTCCCCTTCCCCTTCCCCTTCCCCTTCCCCTTCCCTCTCCCCTTCCCAAATGGCACCTCCCAGGCANAGAATGAGAAGATGATTTATATTTTTAATGTAAGATTGAGTGAGGGTAGAAAAAGTGTATTCCCATTTTGAAACCTCTCTAATTTCAGTCAGGAGCAGGTGGAGAGTCATCACAGTTTATGAGGCACAGCTGTGATAAACTCACATTGAATAGCTCCACTGAACAGATGAACTACTATATTCTAGATAAGTAGAAGATTCAGGAGGTCATCAAGAAAATGCATTTCAAATATGCAACCTGACCTAGTTCAGAAACATACTTTTGAATGTGCAGTCCCTGAAGAATTGGTATATTACGTGTTTGCATTAAATTGTCTGTATTCTCTACATCCTACATTTTGGATAGATTTATATATTTGTTCAGCATGGTACACCAAGCAGAGTTAACCAATCATAAATACTGAATATTAAAACTCTATCAAGCCCTCCTATCCTGGGGTTGTATTTGAAACAGCGAGAGGTCTGGTCACCCACAGCAGGCTTTGTTAGCTGTGCAGCTGAGACATCAGCCTTGTGTTTCTGTTAAACAAATAAGTTTTAATTTTAACTGTGCATCTGCTGAACACTGCACAAGCCACAACCTGCTCCTCAGTAACAGCAAGTTGCTGGTCAGTAATAATCCAGTCATGAGGGAGGGGTTTCTCAGTGTCCAGTGGGGCCCAGCCCTATTCTTCACAGCCTGTGGACTCTCCAGAACCATCAAGACCACTTGGCTGACTTGTTGCATCCCAAAGCATTTGAAACCTGAGCGAGCACAAACAAAAATTAAATGTGCAAAACTACATAAATCAAGCTGCTAAATGTAAAGCCAAACATCAATTTGACACGCACTTCAGCCATGCTGAAGGTAGCAGCAGCTGTAGTCACTACTGGGTTCTTATTTCATCTTGACCCTGTTCATTACCCTATGGAAAGATTCATGTTTCATTTTACTACCATGCCAACCAAAATGTTAAGACAATGGGCATATGGTCGTTAAAGCTGGCTGGAAACTTAATTGGTTTTTTTCATTGAATATAAAAGCAACTTCTAGTCCAGTTTTCTGATGGGATCTGTAGGTCTTCTCTGGAATTCTGAGAGCATAGCTAGGAGCTGAGGTTTTGAGCCAAAAATGGTTCGAGATATTTTTTCCCCCCATCCAAATAAGGAAAATAAAGATCATTTTTTGACTTCAGAATGTAACTTCCCCACTCCCCC